>CM061132.1:59602375-59636375 GCA_030789695.1 Scilla litardierei
GTCGTCTCGGAACGTAATCCCGAGCGGCCCGACCAGTGGAGCCGGTGGTGGTGGCTGTGGATCGGCGGGGAGAGGCTGTGCGGGCTGTGGGTGCGCTGCAGGCTGTGCGGGGTGTGCGGGGCCTGCAGGCGGTGCGGGGTGTGCGGGGGACGGTGGAGGAGAGTCCTCCAACTCGTGGGAGGGGCCGGCATCATCCGGCCGCTTCCGCTTGGCGGAAGCTCTCTTCGACCGCGGCAGTGTCCGGGGCGGCATATCTGCCCCGAGCGCGCGCCGAAAAAGTGAAAAATGCGGCGTGTGCACAAGAGTGGAAAGAGTTTACCCAAACACGCCGCGAGTGCTAAGTAGTGGAAGCGTGCGAAGTCCGCACCTCCACGAAGTCCTGAGCAGCCCGTAGAAACTCCCCTGAGCTCCCCTAAGCTCCAAAAAGCAACCTGCGCATGGAAAAGCGATATCAGCGAGTAATAATCAAAATGTATGGAGCAATAGAGGTATAACAGATAGATATAGGAATTGATTTGGGTTAGGGGGGCGTTTAGCACATGGATCCTCAAAATATACACGAGGAGAGGAGAAAACGGTGAAAATAAGCGAACCGGAGGTGATCGGAGGCGGGGCGGCCGGCGGCGACTCGGGCGGAGTCCGGCGACGGGCGGCCGGCGACGGCAGGCCGAGCGGCGGCGCGCGCGGGCGAGTGGGCGAGCGGCGAGGCGAGATCGGGCGAGGGAGCTGAGGGGGCGCGGGCGAAGGGGTTTTTTTTGTTTTCGAAAACCGTGCCCCCCCTCGGTTTTATATAAAAAAGTTACGACTCGGCCGAGTGACTTTACTCACTCGGCCGAGCGAGGCAATTAAAAATTTCTCCCCGATGTCGCTTCGGCCGAGTGACTTTGCCAGCCTCGGCCGAGTGGAGTAAGTCCATTCGGCCGAGTGACTCAAGCTACTCGGCATGACTCGCCCTAGGAGGGTATCCGTTTTACTCGGCCGAGTGAATATATGTACTCGGCCGAGTAGCAGTTCTTATGAAATGAGGAAAATAGACAGAGAGTTGGGTACAGCAGACTTCCCTCGTTCGTGAGCGGCTCGGCCGGACGAACTTCTTGACTCGGCCGAGTGACTAGTATACTCGGCCGAGTGAGCCTTAATTTCTGCTGTTTATCTTCGTTTGGACTCTAAACTCCGTCTTTCTTCCTCCAGTCGATTTCATGCTCCTCTTAAGCGTCGAACGCCTTCTTGAGGCGCTCCTCATCGTCTCGTTCACCCTCCTCATGATGATCTACCTATCTTCTCTCCTGTCAAGAAAAATAGGACCCGTTATCACAAAATTTTTGGTCGGGTGACTCAAAATACTAAAAATTTCTAAAACGAAAATAAAGAAAAACGAATGAAAATAAAGCAAAAACCGTCGGGTTGCCTCCCGACAAGCGCTCGTTTTAGGTCGTGAGCTCGACCCCCTATAATTTTCAATCAATGCGGGATGTTTGGTGCACATGAGATGCACCCGTCAAACTTTCCGGGGAGCGCGCTTGGATTCGGACGTGGCGGCGTAGCGGTCTCCCTCGGAGGTCTCCTATCTCGAATAGTGTTGGGGGGAGGCTCCCCCAAGCTAGCATTTGCCCCGGTCAACGGCTTAGCCGGCGATGCCGATTTCCGTACCGGCGGAGCTTTCTTTGGAGACTTTGATTTCGAGAGCTTGCAGAGCTCTCGAATCCTTGCGACATCAGCGTCGCCTTCATCTTCATCAGTGGAGAGGTCTGGGGAATCATCATTATTGTCCTCATGGCCTAAATCCGGGCTTTCATCCAATTCTTCATCAAAAAGGGCACCAATTGAGTGAGGAATCGCCTCCTCTATCACCTCATCAAGGAGGTCCGAGAGATCATGCGACCGCTCTTTAAGCAAATATACTCTATTGATTTCGCCCGTAGGGATCCCCTCGGAATAGTGTTTTAGCCTTTGCCCATTTACTTTGAATGTGGTGCCTTCCTTGCTTTCCAACTCGAAAGCTCCTCCCGGTTGTATGTGCTTGATGGTGAAAGGTCCCGACCAACGTGACCTCAACTTACCGGGAAATAGTCGGAGTCGGGAGTTGTAGAGCAAGACCTTGTCTCCCACCTTGAAGTCCGTGACAGTTATGCGGGCATCGTGGAAAATCTTGGTCCTTTCCTTGTAAATCCTCGAGCTCTCATAGGCGTCTCTCCTTATTTCATCAAGTTCGTTGATGTCCAAGAGTCGCCTCACCGCCGCACTCTTATAATCGTAGTTAAAAGTCTTAATGGCCCAATATGCACGGTGTTCCAACTCTACCGGCAAGTGGCAAGCCTTCCCGTAAACTAGGCGGAACGGTGTGGTACCGATGGGGGTGCGAAAAGCCGTACGATAGGCCCATAGAGCATCGTTTAACTTCATTGACCAATCCTTTCTAGACCGATCTACGGTTTTCTCGAGAATTTGCTTGATTTCTCTATTTGAGACTTCTACTTGGCCGCTTGTCTGGGGGTGATAAGCCATTCCAACCCTATGATTTACCCCGTACTTTTTTAGCATTGCTTCAAACTTGTTCTCTATGAAGTGGCTTCCCCCGTCGCTTATCAAGGTACGCGGCACTCCAAAGCGCGGAAAGATATTTTGCTTGAAGAATTTGGAGACGACCCTCGCATCATTAGTAGGGGTGGCAATAGCTTCCACCCATTTGGAGACATAGTCAACGGCCAATAGGATGTACTTGTTGCCATTGCTCGACGGAAAAGGCCCCATGAAGTCTACTCCCCAACAATCAAAAAGCTCAATCTCCTGGATGGGTCTCATCGGCATCTCATTGCGCTTGGAGATATTCCCGGTCCGTTGACATCTATCGCAACCCTTCACAAAAGTGTGAGTGTCTTTAAACATTGTGGGCCAGAAGAATCCGCTCTGCAAGATCTTAGCGGTAGTTTTAGAGGCGGCATGATGTCCCCCGCATGGTAGACCGTGGCAATGCAAAATGATAGACGTTGCCTCCTCCTTAGGAATACACCTACGAATGACATTATCTTTGCATATCTTGAAAAGGTAAGGATCTTCCCAAAAATAGCTACGGACCTCATGCATAAATCTCCTCTTTTGTTGCGTGGACATCCCATGCGGTTTGATTCCGCACGCCAAGTAGTTGACGAAGTCCGCATACCAAGGTACTTCCTCGGCCCTTACCGCATATAGCCTCTCATCAACGAATGTGTCGTCAATAGGTAAGCTCTCATCCTCCTTATCGCGAATGAGCCTGGATAAATGATCTGCCACGACATTGTCTGTACCCTTCTTATCTCTGATCTCTAGGTCGAATTCTTGCAACAAGAGTATCCACCTAATCAACCGGGGTTTGGCCTCCTTCTTGTTTAAAAGATACTTCAATGCTGCATGGTCGGTGTGGACAATCACCTTGGAACCGAGGAGGTAGGAGCGAAACTTCTCTATGGAATAGATGACCGCTAGAAGCTCCTTTTCGGTAGTTGTGTAGTTTTTCTGCGCGTCATCCAATGTCTTGCTTGCGTAGTATATCGCATGAAGCTTCCTATCTTTCCTTTGTCCCAATACAGCTCCAATGGCTTGGTCGCTAGCATCGCACATTAGCTCGAAAGGGAGGTTCCAATCCGGCGGTTGGATGATGGGCGCTGAGACTAGCGCTTCCTTCAAGGTGTTGAAAGCTTGCAAGCATTCTCCTGAAAAGTCAAAAGGAACATCTTTAGCGAGTAAGGAAGTAAGTGGTCGGGCAATCGAGGCGAAATCCTTAATGAAGCGGCGGTAAAACCCCGCGTGGCCAAGGAAGCCTCTAATGCCCTTGACATTAATAGGAGGAGGAAGTTTTTCGATTACCTCAATCTTAGCTTTATCAACCTCGATTCCTCTTGAGGAAACAAGGTGTCCGAGAACTATACCTTCCGTGACCATGAAGTGGCACTTCTCCCAATTGAGAGTGAGATTGTTTTGTTGGCATCTTTTTAGGACTTTAGTGAGATTTTCCAAGCAAGAGTCAAACTCACTTCCATAAACCGAGAAATCATCCATAAAAACTTCCATAATATTTTCAATATAATCGGAAAATATGGATGTCATACATCTTTGAAACGTGGCGGGAGCATTACAAAGGCCGAACGGCATCCTACGGTATGCGTAGGTGCCATAGGGACAAGTGAAAGTTGTCTTTTCTTGGTCATCTTCGTGCAAAGGGATTTGGAAGAAACCCGAATACCCGTCTAGATAGCAAAAGTATTTATGGTTCGCGAGGCGTTCAAGCATTTGATCGATGAATGGCAATGGGTAATGATCCTTTCGGGTAGCTTTATTGAGTCTCCTATAGTCAATGCACATTCGCCATCCCGTGACAGTGCGCGTGGATATTGGCTCACCTTTGTCATTTTTTATGACAGTCATCCCTCCTTTCTTGGGGACAACGTGGACGGGGCTAACCCATCTACTGTCAGAGATAGGATAAATTATACCGGCTTCAAGCAATTTTAGGATTTCCTTTTTAACCACCTCCTTCATGTTCGGGTTCAACCGCCTTTGAGGCTCTATGGAGGTGGCTTCGGTATCCTCCAAATGGATCCGATGCGTGCAAAGCCTAGGGCTTATTCCCTTTAGATCGGAAATAGTGTATCCCAAGACACCTTTGTGGCTCCTAAGGACGTCTAGGAGTTTTTCAAGTTGATCTTGTGTGAGGTGGGAATTTACTATCACCGGAAAAGTCAATTTATTACCCAAAAAGGCATACCTTAGATTCGGCGGTAATTGTTTAAGCTCTACCTGAGGTGGCGCTGCTTCTTCCACCTTTTCAGCTCTCATGAATTCGGCTTCTTCCTTGTCATCCGGGTTTAGCTCATTTTCAGATGGCATGCTTTCATGTGACAAGTCGGACTCGCTGCTTAGTGAGGATGAGGCATCGAAGTAGGCACCCTCTGATTCAGTGCTAGCATCGCCAAAACCTTCGCTCTGTTCCAGTTCGTACCTGGAATCAAGAAACACATCAGACGATTCATAAAAACAAGAGTGAGCGTCATAAAGTGTAACATCCTGAATGTCGGTTTGCTCGAAGGGTTCTTCGGGATCATAGTGCTCTTCGACATTTGCTCTATTGTCTTCGAAATGCAATTTGTCGTCGACCACGTCAACTCTGACATTGCCTCCGATGGTCCCTTCCGGGGAGATTTGGTCCATCACAAAGCTAGCAAATAGTTGTTCGTCGGGGTCCGTGATATTGATAGCAAATGCTCCGGTAGTGTGGACCTCGTCGACAAGCTCCTTAAGGAGGTCTGTGAAGGAGTCATAGTCTTCTCGACTGAGTTCTATTGTTGGCGTTGCATCCCCCATTCTCCCTGTTAAGATCTTATGCAAAATGCGGGGAGAATGTGCAAATAGGGCTACGAATGAAGTTAGGATAAGATGGAGAGGGAAGTAAAGGAAGGGAGTAAGAAGAAATAACCGGGTGGTCGATGCTGAGCACCGACTAAAAAAGGTCCCCGGCAACGGCGCCAAAAACTTGATCGCGCCCCGGCGTACACGTCCCGGGACGACGGTTGTAGTTTTACCGCAAGCGCACGGTATAGCGGCGAGCGGGTATCGAACACAGGGAGGACGAATGACCGTGCTTGCTCCTAATCAACCTGGCTATTTAGAGGGATAATTGCCTTGGGCGATCCTGTCACAATCGTCAGACAAAAGTGCGAAATATCAAATCAAATAGAGAACGCCTAGGGAATGGGGAATCCCCACTACTCACCGTATTTCACAATTGTGATTCGCCGGTATCGAAATCGCTAGGATGAGAATTTGGATGAACTAGTTGCAACTAAATGTGAAACCAAGCTCACGCTCTCGCGCTGTTGCCGGTCTATAGCTATCCTAGGTTTGGGTCCAATCTCTTGCAAACCCTAGCCTAGGGAAGCTAGCATTGGGATCAACATCATCGTCCAATTGCGCACCGAGTCCAATCTCTTGCAAACTCGGTCCACAATCTAAATTAGGATAGTTCCTACCCGTCCAATCTCTTGCAAACGGGTATCGGCGCGGAATTGCAACTGGAGATCCTAGCATCGGTCCAATTTCTTGCAAACCGATACTTCGAAAATCCGACTCCAACCCAATTCGGATTTCTAGGGCTTCCTATCGAATTGGGATCCAATCTCTTGCAAATCCCAATTGATGTGAATACCTAGCTATCCGTAGTAATTCGATCCCAATCTAATCCCTAATAACAATCCTAGCTCAATTTCTACCGGTTCAACACAAATACGAAATTGGGCTTGTAGGGTTCATCCCCACGCCCCAAGACGTGGAGACTACTCACTAATCATAGCAATAGCACAATAATTGGCAAAGAAATAGACAATGGAATTCATCACAACAATGATATAAACAATAAAAAATAGAGTTTTTGTGGAAGAGAAGTGCAAACCAATGTAGATCTTCAATCAACCCAACAAAAATCCAAGTTTTTCTCTTCACCAATCACAATTAATAAAGCTAAAAAGTAGACTCAAAAAGCTGCAAAAAATCTGAGAGGAGGCTCTCAAAACTAGGGTAAAAACAGAGCTTAAATAGCCCCAAAAATCGTCTAAAAATCCTGACCAAAACGCCCCTGCACAGCCTGTTTTCCGCAAATTTCGCTACAGGCAGCGCATCGCACTCGGCCGAGTGACGAAAGTCGCTCGGCCGAGTGAAAACCCTGTCAATTTCCAGTAAGTCGTGGGCTTCGGGGGTCTTCAGTTCGGGGGCGGCTCGGCCGAGTGAGTTGTCGTCACTCGGCCGATGGCTTCACTTCACTCGGGCGGACGGGATTTGCCACTCGGCCGAGTGGGTCTTCTGAAGCTCAGAGGCCGAAAAACAGTAACTTCGGTCTTTTTGAGAGCCTTCGTCTGGGCGCCACTCGGGCGGACGTGGTTTCGTCACTCGGCCGAGTGGGTCTTCTGTGCTCGGCCGAGTGCACAGGTAACTCGTGTCTGAATTGGTCGGCCGAGCAGTGTCTCGCTGGTCGGCCGAGTGGCTCCTCCACTCGGCCGAGTGGGACACAAAAAATGCCCAAACTGGTCGTTTTGGCCTCCTCGTCGCTCCGGCGACGTCCATTCTTCTTCCGCTCCTCTCCAACAGCAAAATACCCCTCGGGGAGGTCGTCGGTGGCCGCCTAGATTACACGCATCTCGAGATCACTCCTAATCGCGCCAAATCACCTGAAATGCGACAAAAACAACAAATCGTGAAAAGCATCGCAATATCGTCGATATATCGTGAAAAACATAATTTGGGCGATCAAAATGGCATGCAAACATGCGGGAAAAGGGTGTAAAATAAGGAGTGATCAAGTATCCGGTGGTATCCGGGTGGTAGGGACGTAGGATTACCGGGAACAAGTTGGGAGTTGACTTGGGTAATCCGAACCCTTGAAACATCTCTGCGTTTGCGTGTGTTTCATCTTGGGTTGTTTTTCTATTCCGCACTATTTGGTGGATTGCTTTTTATTTGGCATAAATTCCTTTTAAATTTGCATAAACACTATTCAATCCACCTTCTAGTGTTTTCCCCATAGACAGGGTCCTTACAATTGGTATCAGAGCGCAAGGTTTTATCTATGGCATCCAACAACAACAACATTCCTCCGCTGCCTACGTACAACAATCACGACCGTGATGGAGCGTCCACACTTTTCGAAGGTCAATCTACGGTATGTCCTCCACGTTTCAATGATACTATTTTAGCTATTGGAAGTGTAGGATGGAGACATTCCTTAGGAGTGCTTCTCTTTGGAGAACCTCCATAAGGAGTATGTCGAGCCCGTCGAAAAGGATTTTGAGAAATGGACGACTTCCGAGAAGTCCGCCGAAGTCAACAACGCTAAAGCAATGGATGCTCTTCATTGTGCATTGGACCCGAATGAGTTCAACAAGATATGCACATGTAAGAGTGCATATCAAATTTGGAACCATCTCATCGTTACCCATGAGGGAACGAACAAGGTAAAGCTTTCAAAGTTATATGTTGCCGTGCAAAACTTTTATTTGTTTCATATGCAGGATAATGAGAGCATTGCATCGATGTACGGACGCTTTACCGACATCACGAATGAATTGGAAGCCCTTGGCCAAATCTATACCGAACCTGAAAAGGTAAGGAAGATCATCATGGGGATGACCTCCAAATGGGAAAGAAGAGAAATCGCCATCGAGGAGGTCAATGACTTAAAGAACTACACCGTGGTGAATCTCATCGGGACTCTTATGTCTTACGAAGTAAGACGGAATAACCGATTGAAGATTCGAGCCATGATGAATCCCTCGGAGGCCAAGAAGAAAGCTTTGGCATTCAACGCCAATTCGTCATCCTCCGAAAGTGATAAATTTGAGAACGAGATGGATTTGGGTGAAATGCCCCAAATGGCGAAGAAGTTCCAACGCTTCTTTCGCAAAGGTAAATTTCCCTCAAACAAACGTTTTGAGTCTACTAATGCTACTTCCTCTCTTTGTTATAAGTGTAATAAGCCAGGGCACATCAAGAGGGATTGTCCAATGCTAAACAACAAAGAAAAGTGGAAGGCACCGAAGTACCACAAGTCCGACAAGAATAAGAGAGACAAGAAGAAAGGACTCGTAGGTACCTTCGATGACTCAAGTGATGACTCATCAAGCGATTCTGATGATGAGAAGGGTGAGAGCGCCCACATGTGTTTCATGGCACTTGAAGACCCACTCTCGGATGAGAGTGATTCCGGCACGGATGACACCGAGGTAACAATGGATGAACTTCGTATTGCTAATGAAGAACTATTTGCTAAATACCAATCTTTAATGCTTAGATATACTAGCTTAAAGAAATCAAAAGTTAGCAAGTCATTTATTCCGCATTATCAACAATGACACCATTGTTGATCTTTAACTCTTGAGAAAGCAAACTTAGCTTCTCAAAATGTCACATTGAGAGATGAGGTGAATTCCCTCAAATCTCAACTAGATCAAACACATCCTAAGGATAATAGTGATCTAGTTACATGACACACACAATTGGGTTTAGAGAATAACTCTCTTAAAATCCAAGTGCACGAGCTCAAAGCACGTGTGTCCACCTTGGATACCAACATTTCTTCTTTAAAGGAGAAATATGAGCTCATGTCCTCCCGTATTGTGAGATTCAATAAGGGAAAAGGACAATTGGATGATTTGCTTGCAAACCAATTTCCAGCCACACATCGTGTTGGCCTTGGATTTGTAAAAGCGAATGCATCTAATGCTCGCACCTCCTATAGTGGTGTCACTATAGATTTTGTGAGGCCTTCTTCCGGTGTATCCACAAGTGGTGTCAAAGACACTATAGGTAGCAATCCTACCAAGAATGTCACCACTTCATCTTCTCTTCCTTTTGGCAAGAAACCCACTAAGGGTGGAAACCAAAAGCAAGGCCATGCTTATATGTACACTAACACTCATCCACGTAGGAAACATCCTTCTTCACAAGTGGATAATCATGACACATTCTATGCTCCGCACCCACGGACACGTACACAACCACACATGAGAAATACTCATGTATGTGCTCCTATACACCCGCATGCTCATACGCATCATTCTTTCATGTATGCTCATCCTCCACATGTCATGCATGATCCATATGCTTCATATAATATGCATGTTGCCAAGCATACATATCATCCTAGAATGTACAATGCATATCCTCCACCACATCTCTATGCTAGAAATCATGTTCCTAAGAAGCATGCACCACATAGAAATCCAACACATATGCATGCAACTAGGAATAGGACTCCCAAGATGTACACTATTTGGGGTCCTAAGAACACTAGTCTTAATGATAGAAATGCTTATGTTGATTCCTATTTTCATGATGTGATTAGAAATAATAATTATGTTGGGAAGCGGAAGTCCACTTGGACTTGGCTTCCAAAGGGCTAATCCCCTTGGACCCAACAAACATTGGGTACCATAAGCTTATGGTATATTATATAGGTACCCAAGAGAAAGAATAAGAGCAATAAATGTCTTATTAGCTCTAATGGAAAAGGATGGATTCTTGATAGCGGTTGCTCCAAACATATGACGGGAGATTCCTCATTGATCTCCGAAGTGATTAGCATCAAGGATGGTGCAACGGTCACTTTTGGAGGTAATTAAAAGGGAACCATCATTGGAGTAGGTATCGTTGATAATCCTTCCAAACCCTTAATTACTAATGTTTATCTTGTTAGTGGTTTGTGTCACAATCTCATTTCCATTAGTCAACTTTGTGACAAAGGGTACAAGGTTAAATTTAGAGAAGGATTGTGTACTATTGTTGATTGTGATTCAAATGTTTTATTTTCCGGTATTAGGCGTAAAAATATTTATTATTTGTGCTTGCCTAAAACCGTAGAATATTGCTTAGTTGCTTACACAAGTGAACAACTATTATGGCATCGCCGTTTTGGTCATGTTCACTTCAAGCACTTATATAAGTTAGCTAAGCATGATCTAGTCAAAGGTTTTCCTAAGATTGCTTTTAATATGAAAAACTTTTGTGATTCATTTCAAAGAGGTAAACTAAGTAAATCTTCATTTAAGCTTAAAGAAGTGATCACTTCTAATAGGCCCCTAGAACTTCTTCATCTAGATTTATTTGGGCCAACTAGAACCGCTTCTTTAGGTAATGCTCATTATGGATTAGTTGTCGTAGACGACTTTTCTAGATTTACTTGCGTTTCATTCTTAACTAATAAGAATGAAGCTCATGAAGAGTTTACCAAATTTGCAAAGAAGATTCAGAATCTTTTAGGATCCACCATTATTTCTATTCGTAGTGATCATGGAGGAGAATTTGAGAATGAATCTTTTACTAAGTTTTGTGATGACTCCGGGATAACTCATAACTTTTCCTTTCCTCGTGCACCACCACAAAATGGTGTTATAGAAAGAAAGAATATGACTCTTATTGAGTGTGCTCACACTATACTCCATGATAGTCATTTAGGACTACAATTTTGGGCAGAAGCGGTGCACACAGCATGTTATGTGCTCAATAGGATCCTAGTGAGACCCCGAACGAACAAAACTTGTTTTGAGTTGTTTTATAATAAAAAGCCTCAAGTAAAATATTTTCGTGTTTTTGGTTCAAAATGTTTTATAAAGAACACCTTTGGTAATTTAAACAAATTTGAGACAAGATCCGAGGAAGGAATTTTTGTTGGATATTCCACACGTAGCAAAGCCTACCGGATATACAACAAAACTTCTTCAACGATTGAGGAATCACTTCACGTATCTTTTTATGAAGATTTCGATTTTCCTCATGTTGATGATGATAATGTAGATATTCTTTGTGATTCTCTTAATAATGTTAAGGTTAATGATTCTATTGTTGAGACTAACACTTCTAACGAAGTTGTTGAAGTTGTTCCTAGTGATACATGTATACCCAAAGCTTATCCGACCGTTCGTAACCATCCCCATAACCAAATTATTGGAGATATTGGTGTGGGTGTTCGAACGAGATCGAGAATTGAAGAATTCTCTCATTGCGCATTTGTCTCTACCATTGAGCCAAAGAACATCCAAGAAGCTTGTGAGGATAGCTCTTGGATAGTGGCAATGGAAGAAGAACTAATGCAATTCGAGAGAAACGAAGTTTAGGAACTCGTACCTCTTCCGAGTGGTCACCAAGTCATTGGGACCAAATGGATCTTCAAGAACAAGACGGATGAAAACGAGTTAATCACACGGAACAAAGCAAGGTTAGTAGCTCAAGGCTACCGGCAAGAGGAAGGTATTGATTTCGAAGAATTTTTTGCCCCCGTAGCTAGATTAGAAGCTATTAGGTTGCTTTTATCTTTTGCATCCCATAAGAATTTTAAATTATTTCAAATGGATGTTAAAAGTGCATTTTAAAATGGGTTTGTCAATGAAGAAGTTTATGTTTCTCAACCTCCTGGTTTTATTCATGAAATATTTCCAAACCATGTTTTCAAACTTAAGAAAGCGTTGTATGGGTTGAGACAAGCTCCTAGAGCTTGGTATGATCGACTTAAGACCTTTCTTTTGAATTTAGGTTTTTAAATGGGAGAAGTTGATTCTACTCTCTTCATTAAAGATTATAAAAATGACATTCTTTTGATTCAAGTTTATGTAGACGATATTATTTTCGGTTCTACTAACTTTAATCTTTGTCAAGAATTTTCCAAGTCTATGAAGGACGAGTTTGAGATGAGCCACATGGGAGAGCTCACCTACTTCCTTGGATTGCAAATTCGATAAATGGAGAATGGCACATTCATACATCAGACAAAGTACATTTGGGAGCTTATTAAGCGATTCGGGATGGAATCGTCTACGAGCAAAAAGACTCCCATGAGTACTACTACTCATCTTCACAAGGATGAAAGTGGAAAATATGTAGACGTTCGTCTATATCGAGGTATGATCGGTAGCTTACTTTACTTAACCGCTAGTAGGCCCGGTATCATGTTTCCGTATGCCTTTGTGCTAGATATCAAGCAAGGCCTAAGGAGTCACACTTGATTGCGGTTAAACGAATATTTCGCTATTTCAATCAATCTCTAGATTATGGGTTACTTTACCCTAAGTCTAGCACATATGAGTTAATCTCATATAGTGATGCCGACTTTACCGGATGCAAGTCCGACAGGAAAAGTACTAGTGGCACTTGACATTTCTTAGGAAATTCCTTAGTTTCTTGGTTTTCTAAGAAACAGAATTCGGTGTCATTGTCCATGACTGAAGCGGAATATATTACCGCGGGTCTTGCATGTGCACAAGTTCTTTGGATGAGACACACACTTAGTGACTATGGTATCAATTGTGATACTTGCCCTATCATGGTTGATAATCAAAGTGCTATTTGTCTTTCCAAGAATCCGGTACACCACTCCCGTACCAAACACATAGACATGAGACACTATTTTATAAATGATCATGTAGCTAAGAAGGACATCATCTTAGAGTACATTGAAACTCAAAAACAAATGGCTGATATCTTCACTAAACCTTTTAAAGAAGAATCATTTGTGAGGTTGCGTGGAGAATTGGGAATTATGGGTGAATCTGAAATCTAGAAGCTCAAACTTTCTTGTTATAACTCCTTTTTGAGCTCATATCATTTTGTTGCCCTCTTCATGTGCTTTATTATATTATGAAATTAAGAAAGGCAATTGTGACTTAATTGATTTCATGAGTTTTGAGATTGATTGGAGTGATTCGTGTTTCAATGGATTTATTGTTTTTATAATGTTTTTACGATGTATTTGTGATTAGAGTATAGGTCCTAGGGTGAGTGTTCTTATTCTCTGGAATTCTATCTCACTGTGCACCTTTGAACCAGGACAGACGACTGTATTTCCTTCGACAGTCGACTGCCCTACTCTATCTCCTCAGTCTGAGAATTGGTATCTTTCGCACAGTCGACTGATGACTGTTTTACAGTCGACTGTTAGTGTAACAGGCAACTGCAATTTAGTCATCAGGCTACTGTTATATCTGTCAAATTTTTACAGTGTTCTCTGTTATTTTGATGAACTGTATTAATTTTTGGCCAGCCGACTGTTGAGTATATGCCAGTCGACTGTCCAATGGACATGCGACTGCATGTTACTTGCCAGTCGACTGCCCCTCTCTCTCAGCTTTATTTTTATCACTTCATCCAGTCGACTGACATATGTTCATCAGTCGACTGTCTTCTGTTGTGATGGTTCAAGTGATTTGATCCGAGCCGTAGATTCCTTGATCCAACGGCTCAGATTCATTCCCTAAATTTTATATTCGAGAATGTGCGATCACTTCCCCACGTCGACTCTCTCTCATTCGATTCGACCGTTCGTCTTCCCGCTCGATCTCTCCTCCAAAACCGTCGATCTGCTTCTCTTCGTCGCCGTCGATCACGTGTTGTCGTTGCCGTCGATCTCCTTCTATCCGTTCGTCGTTGCTTCTATACTTGGTTTGCTTCTCTCGTTTCCATGGCTCCCAACCTGAAGGGAAAAGAGAAGATTGTTGCTCCTAAACGTCCTAGGGCACCCAAGAAACCCATATCCAAGAAGAAAGAACCCTACAAAGCCCGAACCAAGCAAGCCGAGACACCCGCGCTTTCTTCTTCGCAGGGTTACTCACCTTCAGCTTCTTCTAGCGATGCTCAGCCCCTGATCAAGCGTCAGCGGAAGCGCATTGATCTTGCCATCAATGAGCCTGTTGCTGACGCTCCCCATCAGTCCCCTTCAGTGTCGAGTTCTTCTGAAGAGACTCATGCCGTACCCCCCTCCGATCCCCTAGTTCCCGTTTGCCGAGACGATCTTTGTCTGGCAAAATTTTACTCTCTTCTAGGGATCAACCTTCTTAGGGAGCAGTACATTGCTTTCCCTGCCTTCACTGCTGAGAGGCTTTCTGACATTCTTTCTGCTACTCACCTAGCCGTCCTTTTTCGCTTCTCTCAGAGCGAGTCCCCCAGAGCCTATCCATTTCTGGTGAAGCTCTTCTATGCGAACCGCGTTCGCGGTGAGTACTTGACGTGCGTTTATATTTCATATATTCACGCACGTTTTCTTTTGTGTTTCTCCGTGTTTTTCCGCCGTCTCTTATTCGTTTTCGTGTATTTTCCCGTTTTCTTTCACTTTTCTTTGTTTATCCATGATTGCAGGGGATTGACCACGTAGGGGACGTTTAACGATGATATCCCAAGTCCCCGGAGCAACGGAAGAAGTCACGCGTGATCCAGGGGGTCAAACGTCGAAGAATTCATCTTTCAGCCCCTCACCCGGTCGGTTGGTCATCTCCAACCGATCGGGTGATGCACGCGTGCACCACCCGGTCTCTGCCGCAGCTCACAAAGAAGTCACCCGACCGGTTCGCAGACCGGTTCAGCGGGGGCTGTTCTCTGTTTTCTCGAAGCAAAACGCCAACCGATCGGGTGACTCTCACCCGATCGGTTCATCTGTAGCTGAAGAAGAAGAGCTGAAGACACGGACGTCGAACCGATCGATTCACCCGACTGCTCCAAGATCCAACCGGTCACTCAAGAACTCACCCGACCGGTTCATGTGATCGGGTGAAAGCTCGCCGTTTTCTGTTATTAATTTGTAACGGATCAACCGATCGGTTGACTTGTCAACCGATCGGTTGATACGAAGGTCTATAAATAGAACCCCTAGGGTTCCAGAAACGGGAGCTGTTATTTTTTTACTGTTTTATCTCCTTGTGACGGCTGTAATTGTTACTCTTTTGTAAGTTTTCAGATCTTTCTAAAATTTTAGTATTGTCTTTATTACTCTATTACTTCCGCATTGCAATTGTCCGATTATGATTCCAACGGTTAAATTTCATTTAGATCGCTTTTTCATGAATTTTTGTGAGTAGTTCCCAAATCTGGGATTTTGGTGGAAACCCCTTCGGGGGCTCTTCCCGATGCGTCCATAGGGTTAGGAAATCGATAGGGAGTAGGAATCTAACGGTTACGCGGGGTGTTTCATTGTCATCGGCGGGAAAAAGACCGCCTTTGACCGTTGGGCCAAGGGGGAATAAACTTGGCGGTTGACTCCCTAGCCATAGCTCACACCCTTAGCGTAGATGCCGAATCCTAGCACGCGGGAGCGGCAGGATGAGACGTTGGGAGATATCGTTGCGGGCTTAGTGCTCCCGGGATCGATCAGTGTTAATGGACACGGGAGTGCCCACTGATCGAATCCGGGAAGTCCGGTGTATCATCCTGGGCACCGACCGGAATATCGGGCCCATGTGACGCCGGTACCACTTTCAGAGGCAATGTCTCACCATTAGACCCTAATCCCGATCGCAATCCATACCCGTAGGCCGTATCGGCGAGAGTCTCTCGTCGGGTTGGAAACCAAAGTCCCGGGTTTTTCTTTCTTGTTGTTCATACCCTTTTATTTCCTTTCGTGACAACCATTCACCGATTCGGGCTAGCTCACCCCTCGGGGTGATTTAGGTCCTACCTGACCCAAGCACAACCTCGCCTCACTGAGTTCGATATTCCTGCACCCTACACTAATCGTGAAACTTGCGGTAAACGACACCGCGCCGCCGCAACGCAAGCGGGGCGCCGGTCAAGTTTATGGCGCCGTTGCCGGGGAGGCAACGTGCTTGTTATTTTAGGATCTCTTAAACCCTCGTGTCTAGCTCACATCCCTACCTCGCGATAATTTTCGCATTCTCCTTTTTCTTTTTTATTTTTCTTATTTTTATTTCTTATTTTATCTGTTTCTTTCCCACTTGTCGCTTCACGGGTGTTTGTTGTTTTTCATGCGCAGGAGTTCAAGGAGTCTTGACGACTTGATTCCCCTCGATCCAGAGATTAACGCCACCCTTAGGCGTTTGGCCGCCGAGAAGCGAAGAAGAGAAGATCCCGAATCCATGGAGGAGAACACCCCACCTCACAAGTCTCTGCTGGAGTTCTCGATGCCATCCATCGAGTCGACTTCCGCCATCCGATCTCCAGCTATTGCGGCCCAAAGCTTTGAGCTGAAGCCGTCTCTAGTGACATGGATCCAGCAGGACCAGTTTGCGGGTGCACCCATGGAGAGCCCGATTGAGCACCTAGACTCCTTCTTGGAGAAGTGTGACACCTTCCGGATTAATGGTGTCACGTCAGAGGCTATCCGTCTGAAGCTGTTCCCCTTCTCTTTGCGAGACAAAGCCAAGCAATGGCTAAGGGGGAAGGACCCCAACACTTTCAACACTTGGGAGAAGCTCTCCAACGCTTTTCAGACGAAGTTCTTTCCTCCGGGGAAGACCATGAAGTTGAGGAGTGAGATCTCCTCCTTCTCCCCGGCCAGCCACGAGTCCTTGCATGAAGCTTGGACGAGATATAAAGAGATGCAAAGAAGATGCCCTCACCATGAGCTTCCGAAGTGGCAGATTATTAATCTGTTCTACAATGGGTTGAGGGATGACCTGAAATCTTCTATGGACGCCGCGGCTGGGGGTTCCTTCATGTCTAGGAGCGAGGAGGATGCCGGGCATATTCTGGAAAATATGGCATCCAACAATGAGCGGTGGTGTGACGAGAGAGCCACACCCAGATCCGGGGGTATACACAGAGTCGAGGACGTCGACAAACTTTCAAGCAAGTTCGACTTGCTTTCGACCCAGATCTCCGCACTAATGGTAGGAGCCGGTGGGGCCGGTACACAGCAAATTTCTGCGGTGGAGTCCGAATTCTTTGGGGAATTCGACGGTGGTGACATCTCACCACCGCTGGATCAGGCGAGCGCACTATTTTACAACCCCACGGGAAATGCGCCGTATCCGCCAAGGACAAATTCCAACCCGGCCTACTCTCCAAACAACCGGAACCACCCAAACTTCAGTTACCGGCCACCATTTCAGCCCTCGCCGCCTCAGCAGCCGCAGCAACAAACATATCAGCCGGCTAGGTCACAGCAGAATCAGGTTCAGCAGCAACCATTTCAGCAACAACCATTTCAGTAACAACCTCAGCAACAATCTTACGCCCCCAGGACTCAGCAGCCGTTCCAGCAGCAGCAGCAGTATGGCCAACAGAGTGCCGTCTCTCCGGTTGAGTCTCTCTTGACTCAATATATTACCAACCAGGAGAGGATCAACCAAAAGCTGGAAATGGGTCAGCGGACCCTCACGGACCAAGTAACCCAGCTGGGGTTACAAGTGGTGAACCTTGCAAGGTCACAAAACCAATTACCGCCACAACCGGAGGTGAACCCGAGGGGAGCAACCCAAACATCGGCACTCGTGCACGAGCACACAAATGTGTCTGCTATCGTTCTGAGAAGCGGGACACAAATTCCTACTAGAGTGCCCCCTAGCAACCCGGAGGCACCATTGGTCGTTGAGAGACCGACCGAAAAATCAAATGACGCCGGTGCTTCGTCATCAAATCCTATGACTCCGGAGGGAGCCTCTGAAGTAGAGAAGAAGAAGGAGGAAGAGAGCCCGAAAGTGTATAAACCCGTTGTGCCATTTCCACAACGGTTGGCTCAGGCAAAAATTGATGAGATATATGGCAAGTTCTTTGCCATGGTCAAGGACCTAAGCCTGCAAATCCCCTTCATAGAAGCAATCGAAACAATCCCCTCCTATGCAAAATTCTTGAAAGATTTGGTGACGAGAGGGTCTAGAAAAGAGAAAGTAGTGTTGACGGCGGAGTGTAGCGCTCTTATCCAGAGGGCAAATCCGCCGAAACTTAAAGACCCGGGGAGCTTCTCAATTCCTTGCACGATCGGGGCAGTAAAGATTCATCGTGCACTCGTCGATCTCGGAGCGAGTGTAAGTTTGATGCCCTTGTCGATGTACAAAAGGATAGGAATGGGTGATTTGGAGCCCACCGGTATGACCCTACAAATAGCTGACCGGTCGGTCAAATATCCGGTGGGAATTGTGGATGACCTCCCTGTGAATGTTAGAGGGGTGCATGTGCCTGTGGACTTCATAGTCATGGACATGCCTGAAGACGCACACACCCCCATCATCCTGGGACGGCCTTTCATGGCCACTGCTGGCGTTTTGATTGATGTGAAGAACAGAAAACTTTCTCTAAACGTCAGCGGAGAAAAAGTTGAATTTGATCTGGGGTTATCCATGAAGTACCCCGATCCCCCAGACGACCCTCGGTGTAATTTGCTGGAGATGGAAGAAGAAAAAGCTGTTGAAGAGAGCTCCTGTGAGATTCTCTTAAGAAACCCCCCCGATGACTTGGGGGATTCAGAAGATGGAGACGGCCCCAAGTACAAAGAAGCTGCTGGAAAACCGAGTGCAGCAAGAACGACCCCTCCCGGGTTCCCCAAGGCTCCTCCCGTGGGGAGAACGGGGAAAGAGCCCATGGACCTCACCAAAGACGAGGTCCGGATCCTAAAGAAGATGGCGGGAAGCGCCAACACGAAAGAGCAGCCCCCGGATCCCAAGAACAAGGAGAGGGTAGTCGAGCAAATATTTCTCCAGCCGCTGACTACTCCAAGGGCCTTCAGCTCCAATGAAGAAGAGATGCCGAACTTCGGGCATCACCCGTATCAACCACCGTGAACATCTCTTGCGGGCGTCGAGCCAACGACGTTAAACAAGTGCGCTTCATGGGAGGCAACCCATGCTCTAAACTTTTGCTCACTTTTTAGTGTTATTTCTGACTTTATTTTATCTATTTTTATAAATAAAATCAGCCGCGAGGACATCCGTTCAGGGACTTAGACAATTTGTTGGCTTTTGTAGGAAACAAGCCCCAACCGATCGGTTGATAATGCACCCGATCGGTTGGGATGTATCAGATACAAGCCGAGATCTGTCCCCAGATGAACCGATCGGTTGAAGAATGAGGAGACCGGGTGGCAGACCGGGTGAGCTGGGGAGAACTCTCGGAAATTTTTGGGGAATATCAACCGATCGGTTGAGTTCGAGCGCGATCGGTTGACGTGACCGGGTGAGCAGCCCTAAGTTCTCAGGAAAATGAGTGGAGCAGCCAACCGATCGGTTGACAAGTCACCCGACCGGTTCGCCTGTAGCATTTCTTCGGCAAGAATTTCGACCTAACCGTCAACCGATCGGGTGACAAGTCACCCGATCGGTTCGACTTAAAACCCTATATAAACCCCCCGACATCCGCTCGTTTTCACCCTCACCCGATCGCAAAATCCGCCGTCGTTTCGCCTTCCCCTCTTCCCCAACAACCGATCCTCACTCCCCCACGACCTCTACTCCTCAATTACTCCCTCTCTCCACCTCCTCCATCAATCCCTCCATCATCTACACCCTCTCTCTCCTCCCATTCCGAATTTTTGACCTAGTTTTCCCCCAAACCACACCCATCCGAAAATTCTTGCCGAAGGAGAACGCCGCGGCTCCACGCTACTCTCGCTGAAAAATGGGGGGTTACCTACGAGCAAGCTCCGCCATTCCGCTTGGGTACACTCGCTCCTAAGCTTATATTTATATATTTGCCCTATAAATTGTGCTTGCTCGTTTGCTTGTGTTAGTGTGCATCCACTGTTTTTGCACTCATTCATACACGCACACTCACACATGGCTAAGGATAAGGACAAGGGGAAGGGAATTATGCGGGAAGAGGAGCTGTCTCGAAAGAGACGAAAACAAACACGCCCCCCTTCCCGTACACGAGCACATACACTTGGCCCTCCTCCGCCTGTTATCCCCCCTGTGGACCCAATGTTGGGCCCGCATGTGTATATTTTTCGGAACCAGGAGCACAAAGATTTTTACCGTAGGCTTGATGCTCGAGGGCATCTATCTACTAAGTTCCCGCACGCACGTACACTTGTCGATCTCGGTGTCTTCACCGAGGTCGAATCTCTTTTCGCTAACTTAGGATGGTTGGCCTTTCTTAATGCACATGCCGTATCCTACCCGGCACTCACACTCGAATTTCTCTCTACACTTGTTTGGGAGTCCGGGTCGATCATTAGATTCAGTGTGCGTAACCGTAGTGTCACCACAAATCTGAACATGATTAACGATATATTTGGTTTCCCCAATCTCGAGGATGATTCCATCCGACACTACGGGTACACGCCCGAGTTTGATGTCGATCAATTCTGGTTCCGCCTCACATTGATCCGTGACTATCCTCGAGGAAGGGCCAAGGCCTCCTCCATCATTCATCCCGTGTTTCGTTTAGCCCACATGATCATTTCATCTGCATTCTTTCCTAGGGACGAGTCCGGCACTGTGACTATCCCTGACCTTTTTATCCTTTGGGCCATGACTTTCCCTTATGTCCAGGATGATGATGGAGTTAGCTTCAGGGCCCCTACCGTCCCCATCCATGGCAGCGATTGGCTTGTTAACAAGCTACTCGAGATCAGCCGGGCCGGTAAGGGGAAGTTTTGTTGTGGGGGCATCATCACGATCATCTGCTCTCACGCCCAATTCAATATTACCATCCCCGATAATCATCCAGCTGCCGCAGGACCCTCACATCTTGATATTGATGTCCTGCGGCACATCCACATGATTAAACCCCGCTCGGATGGCCGCTTCATATTTCATTATGGCCACCCCCAGCCCCTTACACCATTCTGCCCAACCCCGCTCGCATGACCCTTGCTCTCGTTGGAGATTGGACATTCCCTCCTGATCCCGACTTCTTAGCTGGGTTGAATCTTCCTTTCTTTCCCGCAGACGCCCGTAGGCCACCGTCCCCTGCCGCCCACTTAGGCGAGCAGGATATCCCTGTGTCTGGGGGAGATTTAGGGGCTGGCCCGAGTAGTCCTATTTCTGCTCCGGGACCGATCACGTCTGAGCACCTCTTTGCGGCCATTTCTGGCCTTGTCTCCTGTGCCGGCATGACCACTGCCGCCGGCACCTCTTCGACCTTACCTGGCGGCACCACCTCTGCCTCGCGTCAGTCTACATCTTTTGGTCGCCGTCAGGTATCTGCCCGACTGGGACTTGAGAGGGAGGTCGCTGCCCTTCGTGAGCTCGCCATGTCCTCTGCTTCCTCGGACCCATCACCATCCTCCTTTCTTACTCACCCACATTTCCTCGCACTTGAGAGGAACGTGGCCGCCATTCTCCGCCTTCTTACTCATATCCACGGACCACCTCCACCTTCACCACCTCCACCTTCACCACCCCGGCGATCTTCTCCTCCACCCACCCACACTTCCCCACATCAATCACCCCCCCTCACCACATTCTTCTCCTCCCTCTTCACATCCCATCCCGGCATCCACTTCACCCCTCCCGACCACTTCCACCGCACCCACGCTACCTCCCTCCTCCTCCGTCACTCCATACGTGCGCCGGATGAAATTGCCGGTGCGCTCCAGATCCCTCCCACCACCTCCCACAACCGTCACCCCCGCATCTACTTTCTCCATTTCTATTCCTCTCACCACCGCCTTGATCGCCTTCCTACCACCACCACCCACCACCACCGACACTCCTCCCATTGTTCACACCACCACTGCCCCTATTCCTTCGCCTCATTCCCCACTTCTCAGCACACCCCCAGCCTCCCCCGACCACCCATCCACACCCTCTTCCGAGGAGGACGAGGACTCACCTCCTCCTGCTTTCTGATTTCACCTCTTTTGTTTTTGACTCCCCCTTGCACATCTCTGCATTTCATCGATCACATCATTTCGCTAGCACTTTCTGGTCTAGCTTGGGGGACGTCTATTTTGGTGTGCTGTCGTGTTTTGTTTGTTTTTCTCATTTTTGTGTGTGTGCTTGTTTTTCATTTTTTGAGTGTCGTGTCGTGTGGTTTTATTTTTATTTTCGTGTTGTTTGATTTTGATTTTGATCTTTCTTTCTTTTTCAGTTCCATCTATGTGTTTTCCTCGTTTTCATTTCTTTTTGTGTAAGTGCGTATTCCCCCCCATTTTCATTGCCCTCCCGTACTCACTCATATTGCATTGAGGGCAATGCAAACTTCAGCTTGGGGGAGTCGCACTGTGTGCGTCGTTTGAGTCCTTCTTTTTCGTTTTTTGTGTCGTTTTCATCGTGTTTTTATTTTTTTATTTTTTATTTTCTTCTTTTTTAGCTCTTTCTCCTAGAGATGAATCCTATGATGAATCGCCACAAAGACACACACACCTAGCATTGCATCGATAATCACACTCACTAACCCTAGGATTTCGAGTCCTCTTGCATTTCACGCATCGTGGGTCCACTTAGCTTTTTATGAGTTGTGTGTCGTGACTAGCATTTGGTATGCTTCTGCTTTGTGATTTTACTTTATATACCTGTCCAGGAATGACCCCTAGATTATCATGCTCCGATTTGAATATGCGGTATTTGTTTCCACTATATGCATGCTATATTTATATCGTATACTTCAATTCGCATGCGTCAGGATTCCACAACTAAGGACTAGGATAACCCATTTAGCCTATGCTCTATTTAGCGAGAATAGTTTCCTTTGCCCGAGTGTTTAGATTTCGACTTCTTTTTTGTTTTACTTGGTGCAAATCCCCTCGTCGTGTACCATTCTCCCACTTGGGAGAGTACACATGTGTATAGCCAAAAACCCAAAAATCCAAAAAAAAGGGAGAAAAGAAAAGAAAAACCCAAAAAGAAAAGAAAAGAAAAATTGTGTATAGCCCAAAATCCAAAAAAAATACAAATGCCCAAAACCCAAAAAAATTTCAGTGTGAATATTTTTTCCTACTCGCCAAGAATAAAGGGAAGGCGAGAATTTGCACCGAGTGTTCTTCTCCACATCATCTCAACCCCCCGTCGTTATCGAAAACACTTGGCTTAGGAACTTTTTAGCTAGTATCTAGGCTATAGTGGCGTGATTTCCTTAACCCTAGTTGTGGAGTCCCCGATGCATGATACGCTTCTATTCTCACTCTTCTCATGCATGCTTGAACTTATATTCGCCGCTTAATTCAATTCGGATCGATATTTGGGTCATATCTTGGATTTGTGTATATCGAGCCTCATAGCACATTGTAGAAAGCATCACCATTTGCTAGCACACGACCACGCTCACTCGCGCTTCACTGCGTGGACCCACGACACTTATTTGGACTCGCTTTCCTAGGTTTAGTGGTGTGATTTGGCGTTTGCGTGCTTGGTGTGTCGTTTCTGATTTTGGTGGCTCTAATGGACGATCTAGGGTTTAGAGTTTTCTTTTTCTTTCTTCCTCTCTATTTTTCCCTTCCGAGCTCATACTCTCACTCGTCTTCCTCGAGGACGAGGAAGAGTTCAGCTTGGGGGGATTTTGACGTGCGTTTATATTTCATATATTCACGCACGTTTTCTTTTGTGTTTCTCCGTGTTTTTCCGCCGTCTCTTATTCGTTTTCGTGTATTTTCCCGTTTTCTTTCACTTTTCTTTGTTTATCCATGATTGCAGGGGATTGACCACGTAGGGGACGTTTAACGATGATATCCCAAGTCCCCGGAGCAACGGGAGAAGTCACGCGTGATCCAGGGGGTCAAACGTCGAAGAATTCATCTTTCAGCCCCTCACCCGGTCGGTTGGTCATCTCCAACCGATCGGGTGATGCACGCGTGCACCACCCGGTCTCTGCCGCAGCTCACAAAGAAGTCACCCGACCGGTTCGCAGACCGGTTCAGCGGGGGCTGTTCTCTGTTTTCTCGAAGCAAAACGCCAACCGATCGGGTGACTCTCACCCGATCGGTTCATCTGTAGCTGAAGAAGAAGAGCTGAAGACACGGACGTCGAACCGATCGATTCACCCGACTGCTCCAAGATCCAACCGGTCACTCAAGAACTCACCCGACCGGTTCATGTGATCGGGTGAAAGCTCGCCGTTTTCTGTTATTAATTTGTAACGGATCAACCGATCGGTTGACTTGTCAACCGATCGGTTGATACGAAGGTCTATAAATAGAACCCCTAGGGTTCCAGAAACAGGAGCTGTTATTTTTTACTGTTTTATCTCCTTGTGACGGCTGTAATTGTTACTCTTTTGTAAGTTTTCAGATCTTTCAAAAATTTTAGTATTGTCTTTATTACTCTATTACTTCCGCATTGCAATTGTCCGATTATGATTCCAACGGTTAAATTTCATTTAGATCGCTTTTTCATGAATTTTTGTGAGTAGTTCCCAAATCTGGGATTTTGGTGGAAACCCCTTCGGGGGCTCTTCCCGATGCGTCCATAGGGTTAGGAAATCGATAGGGAGTAGGAATCTAACGGTTACGCGGGGTGTTTCATTGTCATCGGCGGGAAAAAGACCGCCTTTGACCGTTGGGCCAAGGGGGAATAAACTTGGCGGTTGACTCCCTAGCCATAGCTCACACCCTTAGCGTAGATGCCGAATCCTAGCACGCGGGAGCGGTAGGATGAGACGTTGGGAGATATCGTTGCGGGCTTAGTGCTCCTGGGATCGATCAGTGTTAATGGACACGGGAGTGCCCACTGATCGAATCCGTGAAGTCCGGTGTATCATCCTGGGCACCGACCGGAATATCGGGCCCATGGGATGCCGGTACCACTTTCAGAGGCAACGTCTCACCATTAGACCCTAATCCAGATCGCTATCCATACCCGTAGGCCGTATCGGCGAGAGTCTCTCGTCGGGTTGGAAACCAAAGTCCCGGGTTTTTCTTTCTTGTTGTTCATACCCTTTTATTTCCTTTCGTGACAACCATTCACCGATTCGGGCTAGCTCACCCCTCGGGGTGATTTAGGTCCTACCTGACCCAAGCACAACCTCGCCTCCCTGAGTTCGATATTCCCGCACCCTACACTAACCGTGAAACTTGCGGTAAACGACACCGCACCGCCGCAACGCAAGCGGGGCGCCGGTCAGTACTCGTCTACCGGCATCCTCGATACTGTCGTTCAGGGAACCCACATTCAGATCCCTCCCTCTCTCTTAGGGACTATTCTTAGGATTCCCTCTGTTGGTTCCCTTCCCACTGATATCTGCATCTCCGAGATTGACGATCTTGACCAGTCTGTCCTCCGGGATATGTTTCGAGAGGTACCTTTAGCTCTTGATTCGGGTGTCAGATCATCTATGTTCTCTGCGAGAGGTTGGGCTGTTTACCTAGTGGTGAAGTCCAACATCCTGCCAAGGTATGGATCACCTGACCAGCCGTCTCAGGATATCCTGAAGTGTATGTATGTTATTTTCTCTGGCATGCCCGTGAACTGGGCCGGTGTCCTCCTTGATAGGATGGACAAGGTTGAGTTCACGTCCTCCTCATCTCACATTCCTTACGATGGTCTTCTGACTCGTGTTTTCCGTCATTTTGGTGTTGACTTGACTCCTTACGAGCCCATGCCCTTTGGTCCTCTCCTCGACGCATCTGCAAAGTCGAAATCTTCTTCGGCTCTGCAGACTGCCTCGAAGAAGAGGAAATCTACTTCAGCTCCATCCTCATCCACTGTTCCTCCAGCTGATCTGCCATCCACCTCTGCTCCACCATCTCGTGATATTCTTTTGGAGATGGTCTCTGGTATTTACAGATTGTTGTCCCTCTCTTTCCTCCATCAGGGAATACCCTTCCCTGAGGATCTGAGACAGTTTGTTCCCCAGCTTCATGTGCCTCCTCAGCCCACTGATGACGTTGAGCCTCTTGGTGTAGCTTCTACTCAGGATGTTGCTGCTGCTGCTGCTGCTACTACTGCTGCTCCTTCTGACCCTCCTCCCGAGGATACACCTGCTGTCACAGAGCCTGCTTCTTCTTCTGCAGCCCCTGGAGACGCTCACTCGTAGATAGGTGTTTGGGTCGTGTTATTTTGGTGCTGATTTTGTTTGTGATGGATGATGTTGTCAGTGACTCTTTATATATATGATGATGTACCTCGCTATCGTCATGATGAAACTTTTTGTGATGGCCATGTAGATGAACATCCGTTGATGTACTCATTTTCTATATATCTATATATGATGTTGCTGTTTATCTTGTGTCACACTATGCTATACTGTTGGTCTTATCTGTGTGATGTATGATATGTTGTCTCCATTCTCTTTGATGTGCTTTTGAGACAATATATAGATTTGATATTGGTTATTTCATGCTATCTCTGATGTGATGAAAATTTTGAAATTATTTTCATTTCGTATATCTAAAATGTTGATATTGGACTTCAATTCCATTACTCACATGTGTATATAATGTGATTTTATAAGTTTTGATTCGATATATCTTTATACTCCTTGATTTGTTATTAGTTCGTATTTAGCACTATTATTGTTGTTGTTATTTGCTCCCACCTTTTTGGATAATGCCATAGGGGGAGAGAAATAAACATACAAGATTCATAATGGATGTGCTAAGTATGTTCTAACGCTTGAATCTAAGATTTACATTGCCTTAGATTCAGGGGGAGTAAGATTACAATGAATATGGATTTTATTTCCTAGATTTCTTTCATTGAATTCATTCATATCTCACTCATTTGCTTCAATTTTTATGTAGATGCTCTAATATTTGTTAACTAACTTGATTGGCATTTATGTAGGGGGAGTAAGTTTTCATTGCGCACAATTATTTATCTTTTTGTTTATGTTTGTTTGTCATCATCAAAAAGGGGGAGAATGTTGAGTATTGGACTTCTCCCTAGTTGGTGTTAATGGTGGGTAAACATAAATACTTGTGACTAATCCCCTATTTTGCAGTTAATCCATTGCCTAAGCTAGTTATGAAGATCTACTAGCAATGGATGACTCACAAACATCATTGAAGGCAAATGACATGAATTGGATGATCGTAGATTGATGATTGAAGCTCCGTAAAGACTTCAAGCTCATACAATGGAAAGAAGAGATTATTTGTCAATGTACTTTTTCTTTTATCTCTTCTAGTATGTAGCTTAGAAGTAGAACTTTGATGGAGCACTCACACACATCTACATTCAGTCATATGACTTCATTAGATCAATTGTCCTTTGATTCCAATTCAATTATTTATTGTTTGTGCTAGGATTATTTATAACAGTCGACTGCTGAACAGTTTATAGTTGCCTGTCTCAAAAACAGTCGACTGTGTTTTGTTCTACAGTCGCCTGTTATGCACAGACTATTACAATATGTTTTGGGCCTTCTCTGATTATTTCGCACAGGCTACTGTTGAATGATTCACAGGCGCCTGTCCAAATGACAGTCGACTGTGTATTGTAAATCAGTCGCCTGTCTATCCTTGCCCAAACTCTGTTTGATCTGACTTTTACGGCCAGTCGACTAATGCTGTATATACAGTCGTCTGTCTATTGGATCAGTCGACTGTCTATGCTGTAACAGTCGCCTGTCTGTAAGTCATTTCTTTGACTCAACTCTCTGGAAATTTCTCTTGCTTTTGACGGTCATCTGTTTAAGGATTTACAGTTGCCTGTTCTGATTTACAGTCGACTGCATTTCTTGAATCAGTCGTCTGTCCTGTTTCTTGTGAGATTTCCAGTATTTTTCTAACTTACCCATCTCTCGGTCAGTCGCCTGTCAAAGAAATTACAGTCGCCTGTTGGTTTAACAGTCGACTGTCTTTGCTTCATCAGTCGACTATCCACGTGGTAAGTTACCGTTATGAATTCTCACCTACCCTTGCTGACTGTGCAACAGTCGACTGAGGATTGTTCAACAGTCGACTGTCGCGAGTTCAGATTATATCCGTTGAGATTTTTCTCACGGATTTCAATTGGATTTTTGCCTAAACTGTTTTGTGGATTTGAGAAAGCTATAAATAGAGCTTCTACTGTTCCATTGGAAGGTTACTCATTTCATTGCAAAATCTCTCAAGCTTTCATTTCCAAAGATCAAAGCTCTCAAATCCAAAGCCCTAAGTATTTCCATATCTTGTTCTCTTGCTCTCCAACCTAGAACCAAAGAGTGATCTTCTTGGCAATTGGTGCAGTCAAGAGAAAGGGCTTTTTTTCCCTCTCTTCCAAGAGAGTTCTTCAACACACATCACACACCTCCTTCAAGTTCTACTTCAAGGCATAGGTGATTGTAAGTGTTACTTTCATTATTTCATAACATTCGTTATTTGAGTTGTGCTCTCGGTTGTGAGAGTGGTTTTGCTTGCTCCCTGGTTGTGGGAGTCAAGGACATTGATTGTATTCGATTGCACTTGTAGGGTTGCTACAAGTGTGCTTTAAGGAAACCTCAAGTTAGGGTTCTAACTTGGGTATCCGGTGGTATCCGGGTGGTAGGGACGTAGGATTACCGGGAACAAGTCGGGAGTTGACTTGGGTAATCCGAACCCTTGAAACATCTCTGCATTTGCGTGTGTTTCATCTTGGGTTGTTTTTCTATTCCGCACTATTTGTTGGATTGCATTTTATTTGGCGTAAATTCCTTTTAAATTTGCATAAACACTATTCAACCCCCCTTCTAGTGTTTTCCCCATAGACATGGTCCTTACAACTTCATGCCGCCTCTAAAACCACCGCGAAGATATTACAATGCGGATTCTTCTGGCCAATCATGTTCAAAGATACGCATGACTTCGTTAAGAGTTGCGATAGATGCCAACGGGCCAGAAATATATCCAAACGAAATGAGATGCCAATGAAGCCCATTCTAGAAATTGAGCTATTTGATTGTTGGGGAGTGGACTTCATGTGACCTTTTTCATCGAGCAAAGGTAACGAGTATATCTTATTAGCCGTGGACTACGTCTCCAAATGGGTAGAAGCCATTGCAACCCCTACAAATGATGCGAGGGTGGTTTCAAAAATTTTCAAGCAAAACATATTTCCTCGCTTCGGAGTGCCTCGTACTTTGATAAGCGATGGGGGAACCATTTTATAGAAAACAAATTTGAAGCCATGTTGAAAAAGTATGGGGTGAATCATAGAACCGGCATGGCATACCACCCCAGACAAGTGGACAAGTGGAGGTGTCGAACCGGGAAATCAAGCAAATTCTGGAAAAGACCGTTGATAGATCCAGAAAGGATTGGTCGATGAAATTGAATGATGCAATATGGGCGTATCGCACGGCTTTTAGCACCCCCATTGGCACCACACCTTACCGCCTTGTTTACGAGAAAGCTTGTCACTTGCCGGTAGAGTTGGAGCACCGAGCATATTGGGCTATCAAGACA
Source organism: Scilla litardierei (assembly GCA_030789695.1). Lineage (NCBI taxonomy): Eukaryota > Viridiplantae > Streptophyta > Magnoliopsida > Asparagales > Asparagaceae > Scilla > Scilla litardierei. The sequence continues at coordinate 59,631,852 of CM061132.1, forward strand.
TTTAATTATGACTACAAGAGTGTGACAGTGAGAAGACTTTTGGACATCAACGAGCTTGACGAGATTAGGCGAGATGCTTACGAGAGATCACGGATTTACAAAGAAAGGCCTAGAATCCTACACGATGCACACATAACTGTTACGGACTTCAAGGTCGGAGACAAAGTCCTCCTATACAATTCCAGACTCCGACTCTTTCCCAGGAAGCTGAGATCCCGATGGTCCGGACCGTTTACTATTAAAAACATACAACCGGGGGAGCCTTTGAGTTGGAAGGAAAGGATGGAACCACATTCAAAGTAAATAGACAACGGCTCAAGCGTTATTCCGAAGGATCCCCTACCGACGAAGTGGATCGCATATATCTACTCAAGGGACGGCCCTAGGACCTCTCATACCTCCTTGATGAGGTGATCGATGAAGCTATTCCACATTCCATTGGCGCTCTCCATGATGATGGCCTTAAAGAAGGCCAAACTTCTAGCATTGAAGAAAAGTTGGAGGACCCTTCGGATAGCTCAACGGCCGATGACAAAGACGACGTTGATGTTGCGAGGATAAGGGAGCTTTGCAAGCTCTCAACGGCCAACAAATCGAAGAAAGCTCCACCGAATAGAAGATCGGTGTCACCGGTGAAGAAGAAGATTGGTACTAGCTCAAGCTTGTGAGACTTATCCCCCAACACTACCCATGATGAGGGGACGCCGAGGAAAGCCCACGATCATCAACAACCAAATCCAAGTGGCCTTCCCGGCAAATTTGACGGGCGTGTCTCGCATGCGCCCAACATCACGCGCTAAATGAAAATCATAAGGGGTCGAGCTCAAGAACTTAAACGAGCGCTTATCGGGAGGCAACCCGACGGTTTTATATCATTCTTAGTTGATTTTCATTTTTTATTTTTTATTTTTCCTAGTGTTTAGAGTCTAGTGTCTATAAAAATCGTGACAACGGGCTTTATTTTTAATGACAGGAGATGGAGAACGAGAGATCATTCATATGGAGGATGACTAAGGCAAGGGAGAGCGCTCCAGGAACGCGCTCAGGTCCCAGGAGAAGGGAGAGACTGACTGGAGGAAGAAAAACAGAGAATGTCTCGAAAACAGAGAGCCGATGCAGAAAACAGGAGGCCACTCGGCCGAGTAAAATATGTCACTCGGTCGAGCAAAGACTCCACTTAGACGAGGGGAGTACCAATCAGGGAAGACCATACAGACCAACTCTCTGTTATTTTTTGTCAATTTACAGTATAATTTGCCACTCGGGCGAGTGACTTGTCACTCGGCCGAGTGAATCAGATACCCTCCACGTTCAAAAATCGCTTAGTGGCCATGCCACTCGGCCAAGTGGAACTTTTCCATTCGGCCGAGTGAACTCTTCACTCGGCCGAGTTGCAACTTTCCTATATATATGCTGTGCGGGCTGTGCGAATTTCGAAACGCGAAAAAATCCCCAAATTGCCCGCGCCAGTGCTGCCCCTTCGACTCCCATCGACCGAATCGAGCCATCCCGCCACCCGAGCCGCCGGCCGCCGTCGGTAGCCGTCGCCGCTGCGCCGCTGCTCGCCGCCGGCGCCGCCCTCCCAGCTGCTGGCCACTCCCCATTTCACCCCAATCCTATTTTCTCCTCCATTCTCATATTTCGTACGCCCATTGCGCCCTAAACTCAAATCAATTCATATATATATATCTATTGTACCCCCATCTCCCCTCATATTTGTTGATGTACACAGCTGATTTTATTGTTTGCTTTTCAGGATAGCTTGTGGGAGCTTTGGGGAGCTTTTGGACGCAGTCAGAGCTTTGCGAAGGAGGCGTCTCTTCACACACTTCAGATTTTTCTCTCGCGTCGTGCTCAGGTATACTCGTTCCATCATCTAGCACTTCATATTTTTATTTGGGTAGTGGGCACGTCTCGCGGCACACATGCCGCCACGCCTTAGGCCACACACTCGGGAGCCCGCTTCCAAGCGGAAGAAGCCAGGTGATCCTGGCTCCTCCTCTGCTAGGGCAGACTCCCCACCACCTAGTCCACCCCCACCTACACAGCCGCCTCCTGCCGATCCCATTCCACCACCTGCACAGCCGACCCCCGCTATCGATGCGATGGGGATCACGTTCAGAGATGATGCACACCGCACCAGATTTGAGCGTATCTCCCATCACTCGATTTTACCCTCTAGGTTTGCACACCTTGCTGACTTAGATCGCCTATGGGTACTTGAGGGGCTGCTCACGTTGTACGACAACATGGGTTGGCGTGAATTCATGTCTGTGTCGGTGGACACCTACATCCGTCCGACACTTGAGGTCCTGAGCTTTATTTCCCGGACCCCTGGAGGATGCTCATTTCGATTGATGGATCGAGAGTGCAAGGTCACTCTCGACATGCTTCGAGCTTTCTTCCAGTGGCCCGCTGTCCCGATCCCAGACCGCGCCTACGCTCCCACGCACATCCCACCCCCGTCGTTCGACACGCACGCCTTTTGGACACGGATCACAGGTTCACCACTCACCTTTGACCCTAGTAGGGCCAAGGCATCTGCGATTCTCCACCCCTGCCTCCGCATTGCACAGCGCCTTATGGCGACCTCTTTTCTTGCGAGGTACGAGCCTGGGATGCTGTCTACGCCAGAGCTTTACATGCTTTATGCGATGACGCGGCCTAGGGTCTTCGATAGGGGTAGTGACGTCCTGGTCCCTGCCGTCGAGATTGATATTGCCAGTTGGTACATCGACCACATAGTTATTTTTGTCGATGCTCGGACGCCTATTTGCTACGGTGGTCTGATTACCCTCTTGGCCCTTATGACCGGCGTCGACCTACCTGCCGACTTGCTTCGACCACCGGGCCCCACTTCACTTTCGATAGACGTTATGGCCCGGATGAGGATGCTGCGTCCTCATGGTCGTCAGCACTGGGTGTGGCTCCACGGTCTTTTCACTGCGGATTACATGATTCTCCCAAGCCCTGCTCGGACACATATAGGACCCGCGGGCGGAGATTGGATTCCAACGATGGATCTCTTTATCCCCACCGCATACGTGCTAGAGCCTGAGGGTGCGCTGCAGGAGCCCCTCATTCCATCCCAGGACCCCGTGATCCCTCAGCCTGCACCTGACCTGTCTGCATCTCCCGACACCTCTGTCCACACTTCTGTTAGTGTCAGGAGCACTTTTGTCGAGTCCTCGTCCACACTGCTACCACCACTATGCCCATCTTGATAGATCCCATTTCTGCTGCTAGCCCCGAGCGCCCCCACCTCCATTTTAAAGAGCGGCGAGACCTCCTTCACCGCCGCAGTAGAGATCCTATCCTCACTTTTGTTCTCGGCTTCTGGGGAGTCATTTTCTGTACCCTTCACTTCCTCCCTAGTCGTCGACCTCACTGTCTCCACTGCTGCAGTCTTCTCAGAGAGTGTCATGACATCTGTCCCCACGTCTGCGTCACTGACCTCTCTGCCCGCCTCGTCGTCTGTTTTCACTTCAGCTTCTGCTGCTGCTCCTTCATCGTCTACCTTGCCTGTGTCTCGGCCTCACACAGAGGCTGAGCGACACTTAGCGAGCACAGCACCCGAGTACCACCTCATTGCTGCACCTATCCTTTACGGCGACTGTGTGAGACAACCCCGTTCTTTACCTGTTCGACCCTCTGCTCCACCTCCCCCCGACACCCTAGTTCAGAGCATTCATGCTCTTGAGGGGGCGTGATCCAGCTCCTGTAGCAGAAGTTGACAATATTGCTGTTATTCCTGGGCCTGCTGAGCCCCTTATCAAGAAGAGGGCTCCTCCCTCCCATGAGAGGAAGGACTCTAAAAAGAAAAAGGAGGGCCGTGGAACCGACCCGTCCCTTACGCCTATGGCAAACAGCAGCTGCTCTTTTTCCCAAGCTTTGGTGGGTCAGGCAGTGGATCCCCATATTCCTCATGGGATGGTCGAGCCCTCCGGGATTCATCACCAGGACAAGTGGCCATGAGGAAATATTGACCCTCTGGCTCCCTTGGTTGGCTACATCCCCTCGGAGTTCGATCGATCTCTGATGTTGAATCAGTTCCCGACTGACTCCTTGAGGGTTGTTCAAGGTGAACCTCATCAGCCCTAATTTATCATCGGGACTGAGGATTCAGCCCTCTTGGATTTCGGGACCACTGCTCGACTATGAAAAACACCATTCTCCCAGTGATCTCGAGTTCCTTACGGGCTTGGCTATTGACAGGATGGTAAATGTCTTTATGGGTTGCAGCTATCAGGTTAGTTCCCCGCAAAATTTCCCCCAACTTAAGTTTTTGATCCTTCTAATCGATGCCTTCCATAGATGTCCATTTTTGGTGTGGGCCTTCGTCAATGGGCCATCATATAATCGACGAACAGTGATGGGTGGAAGCCACTAAGCAAAGAGCTTCTGATCTTAAGGCTCAAATGAAGAAGATGAAGAAGGATTTGGGGAAGGCACTCGCGGCCAAAGCTGATGCCGAGTAGGTAGCTTCGGAGGCCAAGGCTAGCTGCGCTTCCATATCCTCTGTCA
>CM061132.1:59636875-59667875 GCA_030789695.1 Scilla litardierei
AAAACCCTAGTTTCTCCCCCATTGAGCCCCCATCTTCCTCCAAGCCTTATTCCTTCATCCCAAGCCCTAGATCCATCATCTAAACCCTCCATCAACTCATTCCACCTCTCATCTTCCCCAAAATCTCATCAAATCCCCAAAAACCCTAGTTCTCCAAACTTCTCCATTCGTTTCCAGATCTGGTTCCTAGGTTCTCCGGAGTGTTACTTCCGCCTCCTCTCGGTAAGAAATCGATCTCTTGATGTTTTCATAACCTATTTGTATTTTTATGAAACCCTAATGAATGAATGTTGTTTTGATGATTGTTTCCCCATAACAGCGATTTCCCCCGTAGATTAGCATCCGCGAGACGAACCCTCGTGATCATCATCCCCGGTGCTAGGCAAGTGAAACTTGCCATTTAGGGTTTAGGCCATGTTTTAGGCCATTTGCTTGTTGTAGGCGTAAAAGAGACTAGGCGACGAAATGATACTCGCCTAGGCGCAAATTGGGGAACTAGTTTGACAACGAAGCTAGTTCCGACATCTAACATGTTGCACAATTACCATGTCATGTTTACTTTCCATTAACGGTACACAAATTAATTGTCATGTCATTGCATCCTTTAAGTATTTCTGTGAATGTGTAGCTTCGCTACAATGCTTGTGTTCCTGGCTCGTGTTCCAGAAGCGGGCCATGTGTTGGTTGATAGCCAATGCCCGAATTGCTTGTCTCCGGCTAGGTGCACCCCTACGCCAATTGTTTATGAATCATGATATAGAATACGAGCTCCTGTGCGGGGCAACCCCGGCTCATTTACTGGGCTCATGTGCGGGGACCCTGGCTCGATTACTTGACTGATAGTTCCTGGCTCGTGACCAGAAGCGAGCATAATGAGTTGCTAACCCCAACGCTCGATATTGAATTGTGAACTAAGAAACAAGCTCCCGTGCGGGGCAACCCTGGCTCACTTGCTGGGCTCATGTGCAGGGACACTGGCTTGTTTACGTGTGGGATGGGGTAAGAGTTAAGCAGCCATTCAACTGGGAGTCTGCCCGATCAGCAACTGCAGTTGTAAGGCGTAAACTCTGGGTTTGGGGTAGTTGTTAAGCGGCCACTCAGCATGAATGTGAAACCGTTCAGTTGTAAGGCGTAAACATCTACAAAACAACGTGAATATTGAATTGATTGAGATTGTTAGTAGCTTGGCTACTCTTGTCTTGTCTTGTCTTGTCCCGATAATTGTTCTCTTGTACTTATTGTCTCGTCATGTCTTGTTTGAGCACTCATGTTATAACTGCCATGTCATGCATACTATAACTGCTAGGTTGCTAGTTTACCTTCCTTTCAGTTTCCTTGCACAAGTCTTTCCAGACTTGCTGACATGTGCCCCTCTCTCTTTTGGGTGTCACATGTTAGACCCAGAGCCAGAGCTTTGTTGCAGGGGATATGGTGTTGCCGATGCTGATGTTCGCTGTGGTGGTGAGTGGACACCAGGGGCCTGTCTTGAAGACCGCTCGTGTTCACTTCTTTGTTTAGGTTTGTTGTTAGTTGTTGGAGCGAGGCACCCTCGCATGTATGTTATTCTTTGTTGGCCATGTTTGGGCCTTAGACCCTTTTTCTTTTAGCCTGGTGGCTTTTCTGCGATATTGTAATTTGTTTATGGACATTTGGAGATTCAATAAAATGTCGTCTCATTTCCTTATTATCATTGTTGTTTCGTTTCGTTTTGCAAGGACTTGCCATAATAAGTGTTTTTATACGCTTATCAGACTTGGAGCTTCACGGCTTCAAGTCTGTGCGGACCTTCTCACGTCTCGCCTCCACATTTTTGGGAAACGGGGCGTGACATCTGTTAAGAATATAAGCAGCAGTCTCTAGAGTATAGCCCCAGAGGGAGGTAGGCAACTCAGCATCACTTATCATGGATCGCACCATGTCCAACAAAGTATGATTCCTTCTCTCCGATACACCGTTATGCTGAGATGTATTAGGAGGTGTGACCTGAGAGAGAATCCCATTCTATTTTAAATACGTAAGGAATTCTTGGCTCAAGTATTCTCCTCCTCGATCGGATCGAAGAATTTTAATACTTTTTCCAGTTTGTTTTTCAACTTTTTTACAGTACTCTTTGAATCGCTCAAATGTTTCGGACTTATGTTTCATCAAGAACACATGTCCAAACCTAGAGTGATCATCAGTAAAAAAACGAAATATAAATATCCTCCTTTGGCTAATGTAGACATCGGTCCACATACATCAGAATGTACTAGACCCAAGAGTTCATCAACTCTCTCCCTTTTTCTTACAAAATGAGTTTTGGCCATCTTACCTTTGAGGCAAGACTCGCAAGTGTCGTATTACTCATAATTCGAGAGGTCCAAGGACCCCTCTTTATGTAACTTGCTCAGTCTCTTCTCTCTGATATGGCCTAGTCTACGGTGCCAAAGATAGGTTTCATTACAACCTGATTCCTTGTGTTTTCGTATATTAACATTTACTACAGCGTCCTTACACAAAGTGTACACACCATTATTTAGAGTCCCGAAACCTAGCAACTTACTATCAAAGAAAATGTTCATAATATTTTCGTTGATAGTAAAATTATAACCTTCTCTAGCCAAAGCCGAGACGAAGATAATATTGCATAGGAAGTTTGGGATATAGTAACATTTCTTCAGAAGCAAGTTAGCTCCACTAGCCAATTTGTGTATGACATCTCCTACGGCTACAACAGCAACATTTGATGCGTTGCCGACTTGGAGAACAACCTCATTATTTTCGAGCCTTCTATTAATTCTCATTCCATGTAACTGGTTACAGATGTGAGAGCCTACACCGGTATCTAATTCCCATGCATAAGAAGTTACGGAAAGAACTACACTTTGTATAACCATTACAAACGTTAGGGTATTAGCTTGCCTTTTCTCCTTGTCCCCCATATATTCTTTACTTCTCTTACCCAGTTATAATTCTTATAACTAATTGATTCTTTTTTATCTTGGATATATTTAATTTCACTTGTCATACTGCAAAGAATAGAACTCCTAACATTAGCATGTGTTCAAATTTTTTTAAGTATAATAAGATTGGTTTTTATCCAATTATATTCTCCCACTATTTTGGCGAACATTTTAAGCCATAATAATGAACGAATTTCAATAAAATTTAGTGGGAAAGGGATCAAACCACCCTGAGTCTCACAACCTTGATTTGACTCAACAAGTTGCTTGACTCTGTGATCTGTAGATGACTCTTCATCAATCACATCGTATGTGATTCACTTATCTGTTTTACCCCTAATCACTTATGACCTTGAGTTGACTCAACAAGTCATAATGACTAGTCTAGTCTGACCCTTACTTTCTTGTCCAATCCTAACTTACACCGGCGCTCGGTTATATTCACGATGCGACGGGTTGGGTTAAAAATCATGTCAGAGCTTGAGTTGACTCAACAATTATAACATGAATTCCCGGTTTCCAAATTCCAAAAGTAAGGAGGGTTACGATTTTATCTTGTAAAAGATTTATTAACGTATTTGACTAAATATAGTCGAGGGTTTCATATAATTATGATTTACGTCATTGCGATCCAGCGGACACGGCCAAGGAATTGACTAAGCCAGCATCACGTATCCCTAGTCTAGCTAGGGTAATCCAACAAAGATAGCCAAGCACATTGACCGGATCATGGTCTATTGAATGAAACTTATCATTTTTATAGGTGTGCCACAGACTAAAAGGAGTTTATTAGAATTAGTTAATCCTATCAAGTAGTGAATCATTAAATTTCAAAATTTTATGGATTTGTTAATAACTTTTATTAAGTCCTTATCAACTATAAGGAATGATTTATTGAGGTGCTATCCTAATAGTGCATTAGGCATTTAAAACAATTTTAAATCATAGCAACAGCAATTTAAAATTATATCATAATTATTAGACAGCTTTTTAATGGCTAACCTAAGAGGGTTTTCTTGTTGCAAATCAAATAAGCAAGAATAAAACATAGCAATTTAAAATTACAACTTAATAACATCACATGAATTAAGTTCATAAGTATCACATAATTAATTTTATGTTTCTAACAAACATACCATGCAAATCATATTAATTTTGCAGCATTAGATCAGCATAGATTAGGCTCGGATACCAATGTTGGGGTTTTCAAGGACCCTTAGGGCATATTTCTCTACACATCCTACGTCGGACGGACATTAGAACCAAAAACTTGCATCAGAAAACATTATTAAACACTTTAATAATAATAACCCTAAGGAATCATACACCCTAGCCAGGATAATCTACTAACTAAGGGTTGGGTCAGGCCAACCTTTAGAAAGATCTAAACTACTGCAAATGAAAATAATACTGACTTACCCGGAACTTTGCTTGCACCGGCAAAGTGTACCAAACCGTGTCCCGAGTCACATCTCGCCCCGAGCCGAACTGGTTCCCAAACTGCACCGTGCCTTCGAGCTAATCAGTTGCTGAAGAAGATTTCACTTGAGCAGACCCATGTTAAAGACGTCTGGATCAGATCCAAACTTCCTCCTCGTCTTGCTAGTACTCGATTGGATGATCGTAAGAAATATAAGAGGAGGAATAATTTTTGTCTTAAGACTGAGCGTACCCAAAAATTATAGAGCTTCTCAAATCAGAGACTTGGTGCAATTTTCTAAAGAGTGTCGACCCCTATTTATATAGGGAGTCGGGCCCCCTTGCTCATCGCATGGGCAATGTGGCACTATTAAATTTTAGGCGATTAAATTAAGTTGGTTTGCCTTTTTCAAAGGCTAAACTTGAACTAATTTTATCTCCCCCAACATTGAGCTTCAGAAGTGATACAACCTATCATTTCGAAGATCAATGAACGGTGACCGCATAGGAACAAACGGCGACGAATTCTGACTTCGTTGTACCCCTCAAACAATTGGTCAAAGTTGAGCAAAAGGTCACATTTCGTAGCCGTCATGGAGGGTTTCAAAAACCATAGAAACTGGGCCCTTAGGTGGGACCCACAGCATTACGGGCGTGCTGAAAAGTGCGCCCGCCTGGGGAGCACCCGCATCAGCTGCAACAGGCTTGCCCGCTTGCTCTGCGGGTGGGCCCTGCTGTACCGCAGCGGGTACGCCCGCCAACCAAGCGAGCGGGCTGCACTGGGCCTACGGGTGGGCTAGCAGGCGGGCTGGCGCCTGCCCGCTATCGTGGGTCCGACCCACTAAGCGGCCCTTTCTTATTGTTGTCGTGTTTCTGGGCTTGTTTGAGCCCTGATTCCAACGCAGTTTCTTCCTGTGGATTTCTCAGGAAGTCCCCTTCGATCACAAATGCTAAACTCTTTAGCTTTAATCTCATAACTCACTATAAGCTCAATTACTCCATTGCATCAAATGCATACCTTTTAACGTTTTTCCAATTACTAAGGCGTAAATACTACTCGGTACGTACAGCCTGACCCTACTACATGTTGGGACTCAAAATCCCTAAACGACAATAACCACGAGAAGCAGGTGTCGTCCATGTTTCGGTATCATAATTACGTGATTGACTTGTCGACAAAAAGTGTCGTCGGGATCACTCTGACTGTGTCTGTGATGAATATCGATGTTTTAATCCCTCCGTTTTTACTATGTCATTTCCATAGACTATGGTATGGTAAACTGTCAACCCCACTAGCTAGCACTGGCCAGTATCATTCGGTCTTTAGTACATACTTGTTGTACTTCCTACAACATACATTAGCCAATGTTTTACCAAGAACCGTACTGAGCCTACGACACTAACTTCCAATTTACAGAAGAGACAAATCCTCTCTTGATCACTACTCACCTCGTACGCTTCAAGTTTCACTCAATCTAAGACCTTTTAGCAGGCCGTGCCTTGAAGCTAAATCATAGATCTAAGTTGTTGGATTTGGATCCTAGCCTAGAGGGGGTGAATAGGCTAATAAAATATTCTCGTGCAACCCACGAGAAATCTCACGCAGTTATAGGCACAAGCAGAGTAAATAAGAGATAATCACAGAGTACGTATATATTTACCCTGGTTCGGTCGCAACAACGACCTATGTCCAGCACCAAGCAAATACTAGCATTAATAAATTCCTTCTGTACACCTACAATGGGGTCCTAGCTCCAACTCCCCACCTAGACTGTACCACACTCAACAAAGTGCAGAACCCTATCAACCTAGTAAATGCATATCTTGATTGCTACAACACGTCAATACCCTCTTGTCTAGCCCCAACCAGACAAGTCCAAAATAATCACAAAATAGGTAAATTTTCTCCTACAGAGATCTACCCACAAGTACACGAATATAAAGATATAGAGTTCAGAAAAGCTCAGTTCGTGTCAGTATGTCGTCTCTGTCAATTAGCACCAGTCAGATGTAGTCTGACAAAATGTAGTAGTCAATCCCTCTCAGCAACTCAAATCACGGCTGGCAAGCTTGATGGCATGGGCCGATGGTCGCTCAGCAAGCTACATCGGCAAGAGCTTCTCTCGTTCGGCAAGCCATAGATATGGCTGAAGATTAGGTCGGCACCCCTCTTGTGCGTGATATCCCTCTGTTCTTGGATCTCGTGCAGATCCTTTGTTGTCCATGTGAGTTGGCTCCTGCTTCAAAAAATCTGAACACAAGAAACAAAAACACAATGTCAGATTTAATTGTTTAAATAAAAAGGGTTACTTACCTCTAGTTCATGCATCTACTGGTATTTCCTTGGGAAATCACAAAGTACAGCACTCCTTTTAGTTGATGGCAGGTTGGTGATCAATTGACTTGGTGCCTATTATGATGGGGTCCTGCAAATCTACACACTGGCAGCCGCATGCATAGACTTTTGAGAGATCAGGTGCTGATTTTTCAAGTGGGGGCAGCAAGGTGCTTTTTCCTCTTCAAGCTTCGTAATTCAATTCCTTTTTTTTGCCACCGACTTTTTGTTTCCTAACACACTACACATATTTGTTGGGGGGAGAAAGCCTTTGTTTCATGTGCATGGAGTTTCAAATTAGTTGATGGCAGGTTGGTGATCAATTGACTTGGTGCCTATTATGATGGGGTCCTGCAAATCTACACACTGGCAGCCGCATGCATAGACTTTTGAGAGATCAGGTGCTGATTTTTCAAGTGGGGGCAGCAAGGTGCTTTTTCCTCTTCAAGCTTCGTAATTCAATTCCTTTTTTTTGCCACCGACTTTTTGTTTCCTAACACACTACACATATTTGTTGGGGGGAGAAAGCCTTTGTTTCATGTGCATGGAGTTTCAAATTAGTGGGATCCTGGCCGTGAACATTGGGATATGACAAAAAACACAAAAATGAAAGGGATTATAAAATATATAATTTGTTTTAATCCCCCTCTCTTTATTAATATAGATAAATCCTTGTAGACTTTGAAGGCTGTAGCCGCACCCACTTGATTTAATTTGATGCTTTAATCTAATTTTAGGCTTGGCCTTCTCCTGGGCAAAAACAACAAAATGTCAGAAGAGAATTTTAATCAAATTACTTACCTTCAACTCCTTTCTCTCTCATATCTTAAACCCAGCTGCACACGATTCTTGGAGGAGGGATGTTTATTTTTGTCGGCAGCCTACAATGGAATTTATAGGTATTTTAAGAACCCTAGTTTGTGTGTTTACAAAATTTCCCTCGAAGCTTTCGTATCGCATAACTAAACCGTTCCAGACTCGTTTCCGGATCTGAAAATTTCTGTGACTTCCTCGTTGTCTCCCCCATAATCCATGGTCGAATTTGATATTTTACAACTTGCGGAAATGACCAAATTGCACTCTTACGCCCAAATTGTCTTTTATATCCATAAAGACTAAAATGCCCTTTTTGATTTTCCGAGCTCTTTTCAGCCTGAGAACACTTAGCAAACACATCAGAACGTTCAAACATGTTTATTAGCAACACACGTTTGTCATCATCAAACTAAAGATCCTAGATCGTTGCTTCCAACAATCTCCCCCTTTTGATGATGACAAACCCATAAAAGATTTGAGCAAATAAATATGTGTGTTGTGTGTGAAGTGTGGTGATGGGAGGATGCATGCAATGTTGCAATGGTAATGTGATACAAAAAAGCATGGCATGCTCCCCCTATTTTCAAGCTCCCCCTTCAACAAATATCCACCATTTGATATCAAATCTTTCCCTTTCTCCCCCTTTGTTATCATCAAAAGTGGACTAACGAAGTCATCAAATACTACATGCAAAAATAGAGTATTATTGAGTATAGCTAGCACTTGCATGTCATTTTCCATAAAGTAGACAATTCCAATTCATTGAAAATTATAATTTAGACTTCACCACCAATGTGTATGTATGATAATATAAACATTGAAGTACAAAGGGATATTCAATTTAGAACATCAACCAAAACAATCCATATTTTCCGATTAACATGAATTTCACTAGGATTGATTTTTCCTACCTCATTAAAAATGAGTTCAAGTTACCAAACCCCCGAAACATAGCCTATAAGGATTCTTAGATGTGTGGTTGGCATTGCTTGATGAGTATTATACACCAACGATAAAGATTACCCATAAAGCATATGTTGGATACGCGTGGGTAGTGTATTTGCCATGAATTGTTTCCATTTTTCATACAGAGCAATTTTCATGTATATATAAATATTTTTCCATAATTATTTCTTTTCGTGCTCAATTTTTATTCACGACAAAACACATCATATCCCTTAGATAGTTCAGTTATTATCATCCTACATTCACTTTTCAACATTCATCAAAAGAATCTCCAAAAGTACTAGAAGTTTAGTATTTGTGGAAGTGCGTATGTAGGTGTAGAAATCAAATTAATCATTTCAAGAAGCATGTCATGGATACCAAATAGTTTCTAACATGTGCATGTAGCTATAATGATTTCTACAAGGATATGAATGAGCAAAAATAGTACCACTTATAAAGATTCATAAGGAGGTATTCAATAAGCACAGTTTGTTTTTTTATTTTTGGTTTTTCAATTTTTTTGTTTTTCTTTTATAAAGAACTAAAACAAGCCTAAAAAGCAAACAAACAAGCACACAAACAAAAAATAAGTCAAGCACATGCACAGGCTATGAAGGTATGCAATGAATGCAAAGAGGGAAAAGAAATATACCTTCGCGTCATTATTTGACTAAGGAGCTAAATGAATAAAACTTTCAATTTATTGCTCCTCGCCAAATCTCCACCTCACCTATATGAAAGGTGTTAAGTGTGACCTTGGAATCCAATAAGGTCCACTATTGTTAGCCATTAAAGTTTTAGGAACCCACACTTGTTTGAACTTTATGTTTGTGTTCCTAAACTTACAATAATAGGATGTGTGACCAACACTATCACAAGTAAAACACTATGCTTGCATATTTTTCACAATAGAAGGCACATTGTGGAATTTGTTAAAGATAGGCTTTTTCGCAGTTTTTGAACCAAATCCAAGTCCTCATCTATTATTGCCATATAATTGATTCTCTACAATAGTATCCAATGATTGTTTTCCTATAGAGAATGTCTTAATGGACAATTCAAGACTAGAGACTTTAGATTTTAATAGCACATTTTCATCCACAAGCAAAGTACATTTACTTATAAAAGCTTTCTTGTTTTCCTCCTCCTCCTTTTCAAATTCAACCATTTTTCTTTTAAGATCGTTATTTAACATACACATTTTATCATTAAGCTCTCTAATCATATAATCCTTTTCAGTTTCGAGCTTAATCAAATCTAGCTTAAGCATGCTAATATCATTCAACAAGGAAGGACAAGTAAGACAAGTAGCTTTTTCAGGCATGCTAGCTTTTTCTTTTTCTAGTGACACAATTTTAGCGTTACATGCAGCAAGTTCCTCTTTACGAATATCCACTTCATCAGAAATGTCACAGTTTTCTTTTTGTGATTTAAAGCTAGCATCCCTATAGTCATTCAACGTGAGTTCTATCTCATTTATCTCATTTTGCATTCCTTTACAAACTTCTTACAATTCAGCTTTAGTAAAGGAATTTACCTCATTGTTGTTTGCCATTAAACAGACGATAGCGGAGTGGGCTACCACCTCTTTATCCTCATCCTCAGCTTCGCTGTCCATGTCCCAAGTTAACATCTTGGCTTTTCCTTTATCTTTGGCAACCTGAGCAGTCTCTTGTCTGCATTCCTTCGCGAAGTGTCTCCTTTTCCTGCATTTGAAGCATTCAACTCTATTAGCAGAATCTTGTTCAGATGAATTTTTATCGTAACTAAAAGTGTTAGAGCGAATGAACCCTCTATGCATTTCTGATCTTCCTTGAGGAGTTCTGACGAACTTTCTAAAATTTCTAACCATTAGTGCCATCTCCTCCTCATCATCATCTTCTTCGCTAGCTTTCAGAGTAAGTGGCTTTGAAGATTTTTCCTTCTTCTCAGGTTTCTCTCTTTCTTCAATATTTTACAGTTCAAGGTCGTGGGACAATAGATTACCTATCAAGTCCTCCACCCTCATCTGTGATAGATCTTTCGTTTCTTGGATGGCAGTGACTTTAGGTCTAAAATAGCTTGGCATCGCTCTTAATAATTTCCTCACATGTTCAAGACTAGAAAATGGCTTACCGAGCGAGCTAGACTTGTAGACAATGTTGGTGAACCTTGCAAACATCTCTGATATGGTCTCTGATGGTAGCATACGAAATCCCTCGTACTCCGTGCTCAGAAGTGCAAGTCTAGACTCCTTCTCCTATGACATTCCCTCGTGTGTCACCTCCAATGTATGCCATATTTCCTGCGCAGTTAGACAATGTGAGATACGATTGAATTCAGATTTATCTAATGAACAAATGAGAGCATTCATAGCTTTAGCATTAAGAGAATAAAGTCTCCAATCGTTATCATCCCATTTATCATCAGGTTTAAGCATCTTAGTATTTTCAATTTTAATGACAGGTGGTTTATAGCATTTTTCAATAATTTTCCATGCTTTATAATCAATAGAAATTAAGTAGATTCTCATATGATTTTTTCAATAAGCATAATCTACTCTATTAAATCTAGGGGACGTGGTATGGACTGACCCTCAGCAAAAGCACTATCAATGTGATCCATGGTCAAACCTAGGCTAGATCCTAAAACCTACTCTGATACCACTTTTTGGTTCTGGATCCTAGCCTAGAGGGGGGTGAATAGGCTAATAAAAAATTCTCGTGCAACCCACGAGAAATCTCACGCAGTTATAGGCACAAGCAGAGTAAATAAGAGACAATCACAGAGTACGTACAGATTTACCCTGGTTCGGTCGTAACAACGACCTACGTCCAGCCCCAAGCAAATACTAGCATTAATAAGTTCCTTCTGTACACCTACAATGGGGTCCTAGCTTCAACTCCCTACCTAGACTGTACCACACTCAACAAAGTACAGAACCCTATCAACCTAGTAAATGCATATCTTGACTGCTACAACACGTCAAGACCCTCTTGTCTAGCTCCAACCAGACAAGTCCAAAATAGTCACAAAATAGGTAAAGTTTCCCCTACAGAGATCTACAGACAAGTACACGAATATAAAGATATAGAGTTTAGAAAAGCTCAGTTCGTGTTAGTATGGCGTCTCTGTCAATTAGCGCCAGTCAGATGTATTCTGACAAAATGTAGTAATCAATCTCTCTCAGCAACTTAAGTCACGGCTGGCAAGCTTGATGGCATGGGCTGATGGTCGCTCAGCAAGCTACAATGGCAAGAGCTTCTCTCGTTCGGCAAGCTATAGATATGGCTGAAGATTAGGTCGACACCCCTCTTATGCATGATATCCCTCTGTTCTTGGATCTCGTGCGGATCCTTTACTGTCCATGTGAGTTGGCTCCTGCTTCAAATAATCTGATGTCAGATTTAATTGATTAAATATAAAGGGTTACTTACCTCTAGTTCACGCATCTACTGATATTTCCTTGGGAAATCACAACGTACAGTACTCTTTTTGGTTGATGGCAGGCTGGTGCTCAATTGACTTGGTGCCTATTATGATGGGGTCCTGCAAATCTACACACTGGCATCCGCATGCATAGACTTTTGAGAGATCGGTTGCTGATTTTTTAAGTGGGGGCCGCAAGGTGCTTTTTCCTCTTCAAGCTTTGTAATTCAATTCCTTTTTTTGGCCATCGACTTTTTGTTTCCCAGCACACTACGCACGTTTGTTGGTGGAGAAAGCCTTTGTTTCATGTGCATGGAGTTTCAAATTAGTGGGATCGTGGCCGTGCACTTTGGGATATGGCAAAAAAACACAAAAGTGAAAGGGATTATACAATTTATAATTTGTTTTAATCCCCCTCTCTTTATTAATATAGATAGATCTTTGTAGGCTTTGAAGGCTGTAGACGCACCCACTTGATTTAATTTGATGCTTTAGTCTAATTTTATGCTTGGCCTTCTCCTGGGCAAAAAGAACAAAATGCCAGAAGAGAATTTTAATCAAATTACTTACCTTCAACTCCTTTCTCTCTCCTATCTTAAACCCAGCTGCACACAATTCTTGGAGGAGGGATGTTTATTTTTTTTGGCAGCCTACAATGGAATTTATAGGTATTTTAAGAACCCTAGTTTGTGTATTTACAAAATAGCGCTCGAAGCTTCCGTATCGCATAACTAATCAGTTTCAGACTCGTTTCCGGATCTGAAAATTTCTGTGACTTCCTCATTGTCTCCCCCATAATCCATGGTCGAATTTGATATTTTACAACTAGCAGAAATGACCAAATTGCACTCTTACGCCCAAATTGCCTTTTATATCCAAAAAGACTAAAATGCCCTTTTTGATTTTCTGATCTCTTTTCAGCCTGAGAACACTTAGTAAACACATCAGAACGTTCACACACGTTTATTAGCAACACACGTTTGTCATCATCAAACTAAAGATCCTAGATCGTTGCTTCCAACATAAGTGACAATATTCACGCACAGGTTTGTACAATGATATCAAGTCCTAAGGACCAACTTGCCTATCATCACTAAAGAGTTATTAATGACAGTTTAGTTAATGTTTAACCATTTGACAGGCTAGCAACTACATTTCTCACAGACTTTGGGATGACTATTGCTTCTCCTAGACTTAACTCACGTACGATCTCATCTCTTTCTTCAAAGGTGGTGGGTGATGCGGGAAGGTGCCTGGGTTGACACCTAACATTAAGGAGTTAGTCGTGGAACCACCCCGAGTTGCAGCTGAGGTTGAAGCTGGCGTGGAGCAGTCCGGACCAGCGCAGGACACGACAGAAGCAGAGGCAGGAGCAGTTGTTCAGGGTAGAGAGGAGGAAGTTGGTGAAGGGGCAGGCCCCCAATGAACTCGCCCCCAATGGGCTTTGAAAAACCATTTCAGTCAGTCTTTCTTTGCCGGGTCAAGGAGATGGTTGGGTTCTTTGGTTGCTTATTCCATTTCTTTCAGTGGGAGGACTTTCATCAGTAGCAGCAGGTGGGCTCAGGCTCAGTTCATCGATTGCTGTGGATTCTGTTTCAGTAGAAGATTCTATTCATGAGGAGTGAGGAGTAGTGATTCGCCTTCTTTCAATAGTCGTTCTCTCTCCCCTTCATCTGATCCGATCTCTTGGTTGGTCTGGTCCTTCCATGAGGAAAAGGCTCGCAATGGCTTGATTCTTTGGTCGAAAGAAAGCATTTTTAGGCACGAACGAGGACCAATCTTTAAGACAAAAGAATTTCTTATAATCGAGAATGAGAATTCGGAAGTATAATCTTTAATCTGTGACGATCAAAGGGATCAGGTGAATGATCTTAGTAATAAGAAGACTAAGCTTTTGGTGGCCACAGGTCTATCTGGACCAATCCATAGTCCATACTTGGGGCTGAAACTTAATCCATATAGGTTGACAGAAGGTCTGCTCGCGATCGGATTCCACTCATGCTAAGGGAAAATTCACATTGGGAGAGATTGAAGCAAAATAGCTAGAAAAAAAGGGGAACTGTAGTTTACTAGAGCCATCAACATCTTCTTCTAGCTCGGCGTAAACAATTTAATTGCCTCAGGATTCGGCGAGTAGAAATATGGAACGAAGTAACTAGACTTGGTATAATCCCACTCTTCGTCAGAGATCATTTAGAAAGCGAGTAGCTTTGGATGCATTTAGACAGAAAAGCGGACATAGATTCTTATAGAATAACGAGATAGAAACCTACCAGCTTCATGGCGGTGCACCTGGACGACTTCTAGATCATTCTCGAGATGGAGTTTCTAAATGCAGCACGGGCCCTTGCCATTCTTTTTTACACTTTTGAAAAAGGTAAATAAATGAGATTTCCCAGCGGTGAACACGGGCATGAAGAAGACTGGATTTGGTATGATACTTATGAGATTGCTATTCAAAATATTTCTTCTTAGAACGTATTGATTTGACCCCATAAGCGGGACCACCGCCCAATAGCATGTTGCCACCAGAAGTAGAACCCCGTATTTCTTCCAGAGAATCTCCTAATTGTTCCAGAGCAACTAGAAAGAGATTCCTAGTTCAGCATTTAGGCCGTAACATTTTGCAAACAACAAATCTTTAACCCAACAAGTGCTCTCCGAACCAAGCTAGATAGTCTCCTATCACTAGGCTCACCAACCAACCTGGACTTTGATTCTTATTATTCTTACCGGATATAAAAATCATAAGGTACCAGCCATTAGTTCCCATGTGACATAAGCGCTCTTGGGTGGAGTGGGCCATCATTCGCCAGGTCTTTGAGTGCCCGTCGTACCACGTGGTTGGTGCACTAGGCTGATCGAGACTCTACTTTTAGGATCTGGCACATGTGCCCGGCCCGGTCCGCCAGTTCATATTTTGGCTCTACGTCCGGTCGTGCGTGGTATGTTCGTGATTCGTCGTACAAACGGAACGCATCGCGTACGTTAACCTTCCTTTATTGGGCTGGGCCATTCCATCAAAGATTTGAGAAGGGGCCCAATCTCATATTTGATGGTCGGCGTGGCAATAGGCTTTGCTTCGTAGACTGGTTTCCCAGCCGTGGCAAAGACTTCACGAGAACGGTAAGGGACGGCGCAGGGATGCGATTCGCCAAGCTGGGGCAAACAAAGCCGTCCGGGATTTCCCTACCAGATTAGGAATGCGAAGGCCTTTCCTTCGAAAGGAGACCCGGGAAAGAAAGAGCTATGCTATTGACCGACCCTTTCGTAGTTACTTCGAATCAAGAGGCCTCTCATTTTTCATGAGGCGGGCCAAATAGAGAATGAAATGCAGAAATAGGGGAAGTAGGTCGCGCCTTTGATTTTGTTTAAGGCGATGTAATCCCTAATTAAGTACCAACCCCAGTAGCGCCCTTAGAATCTAAGCCCTTTGAAGCGCCGATAGTTGGGGAAGTGGGTAGGGCTTTCATTCAACTCGCTCCAGGTTCCGATCTATATGACCTCTGGGCGGTACAAAGTACACCTCTTCCGTAGAGGCAGGTAGTAACCTAACCTTTAAGAGTCGGGGGAGCCGAGCCCTCCACTCTATCAATGGAAAGATCTCCGTGCGTGGCGTGAGTTGGAATCCTAGAAAAGATCGATTAAGACTCCCTCCCCAGTCCCACGAAGATCTCTACGTACTTGTCCAGTCCAGGACAACTCAGATCTTCCGGTCTGCGTGCGTGGGAGCAGCTGAAACAAAGAGGAGTCTGGTCCGCTCTGAATTCAGGCCCGGCCCACCCGTCTGCTGCTAGGTCTGGGAATGGCACCAGGCGAGGGCGCCGCTATGCCCCGATGCTCTGCAGCGGCCGGCCTCCGGACTATGCAAAAGAATCAAGGCCGAGAGGTGTCGTCCATAGTGGTTCCCCCCTCCCACCTTTGGTGATTGACTGAACAAATAGTCCCGGTCGTCCCCCTTAATGAATCGAATGGTCCTTCGACCTTCGTTTGATTCCGACGGCCTAAATAGATTAGATCTCATGAGACCCGCCCACTATTACTACGAAAAAGCCCTGCCCCGGCACCTTCGCTAGACGGAGAGTACGCTACTTCTATTAGCGCCAGACCGTCGAGTCGAATTGATCGTGTCATGTGCAACGTCCATGATAAACTACCCACCTCGCAGTGTCCCCCCCCCCCGAATGATCGATGCGGCGGTTAGGCATCCTTAGATGAAAGAGTGGTCTTTCAGGATTGGTCGTTGTGTGTCATCACCTCCCACCTATCCTACACATTCGATCAAGGTTGTCACTGCGAAGCTATAGTCAGGAAGGTGCACGGGGTCTTACCATCTAGCCGTTGGTACTCCGCATCTTCACGGAGAATTCAATTTCACTGGGTCCATGTCGGTGACAGCGGGGCAGTCGTTACACCATTCGTGCAGGTCGCGACAAGGAACTTCGGGAGAAGGGGTGCTCTTCTATCTTTTGATTAGGAAAGCGGCACATACTAGGGGGTAGCGACTGTTTATTAAAAACACAGGACTCTACTAAGTGGTAACACGATGTATAGAGTCTGACACCTGCCCGGTGCTGGAAGGTCGGAAGGAGAAGTGTGATAAGCTTTGAATGGAAACCGCGTCTTCGCAAAGGAAAGACTTTTCTGGAGCACATGACTACTATGACCTCTAGGTCTTTGACCAATGTCACAAAACTAATGATGATAGCTCGATTATGGGTGCTGCGGAAGCCGGAACTTCGGTTTTCAACAACAATCTTTTAAAGATCTTGGATGGACAAGAGTGTCGTGTCGAATCGAAGGATTCGACTCTCTTTCAAAAGACACGGAATGTACCTATTGTCATGATTGGAAATAAACTTCCCAATTGCATAAAACAAAATGGGCCCTTCCATGCACACTTTCATCGTATGCCATTTTTCACTCATATCTATGACTTGAGAGAGGAACGTGTGATAGCTACTCTCAATGGGTGTATTCAACGGCGTTTGGGCTTATGTTAGAAAAAATTCGTTGAATCTCAGAGTATGCTATTGGGTCATTCAGTGGACTCATCCTCTAATGAGTACCGGTGTCTTGTCTCCGACTTCATTAAGTCGCATTATTATGAGATTATTAAGACAAAGACATAATTGTTTGTCTGATGTGCCGATATCCCTATCTTGACGCATCTATGACCATGAATTCTTTAAGACTCAAGGTCCTATCGGTCAGACATTTCTCACAATCGTGATCTCTATCTCAAAACATGTATGACCTTACTATGACTCTAGGTAAATTATCTAAACAATATATCAATAGAAAATTACTCAGACAATTGATACCAGAAAGCATACTTTCATTCATGAAGAAGATGTTTACATAGATAAATTGCCTCGAGAGAATACTTCTCTCAACAGAAGGAACTGCAAATGGAGGATGTGCATCGACGTCACCGACCTCAACAAAGCTTGTCCGAAGGACAGCTACGCCTTGCCTCGAATCTACCATCTTGTCGTTAATGCCTCTGGCTATGAACTCTTAAGCTTCATGGAAGCTTTTTCAGGCTACAACCAGATCCAAAGGGCACCAGAGGATGAAGACAAGACTTCGTTCATCACAGATCGATGTATTTTTTGTTATAGAAAAATGCCATTTGGTTTAAAGAATTTAGGAGCCATGTACCAGCGTATAATGAACAAGGTCTTCGAGGATCAAATAAGGCGAAACTTGGAGGTCTATATTGATGATATACTGGTCAAGTCGAAGAAGCCGACGGATCATATTATAGATCTTCGAGAGACATTTGAACATGTTCGACACTTCAACCTTCGGCTGAATCCCACCAAGTGTACATTTGGGTTCGATCTGAGAAATTCCTCGGGTTCATGCTAACGAATCGAAGAATTGAGGCTAATCCCGACAAAATCACGGCAGTCGTGGCAATGAAGGAGCCCTCAACCATCAAAGAGCTTCAGAGGTTGAATGGTAGAATAGCAAATCTGGGTCGATTCATGTCCAAACCGGCTGAGAGATCGCTACTTTTCTTCAAAGTGTTGAGGAAGGCAATAGCATCTATCGAGAAGGACAAAAAGATCATCAAGACGGATGTGGATTACAAGAAAGATTTCACTGAGTTAAAGGATACCTCCAGAGCTCGATGCTCTTTACTAAGCCAGATAAGGATGACCAACTCATCATCTATCTAGCTGCTACCATGGAGACTGTGAGCTCGGCACTCGTCGAGGAGAATTTGGGAGTGCAACGATCTATCTACTACGTCATCCAAGTTCTCCAGGGTGCAGTGATCAACTACTCGAGGATAAGAAAGATGGCATTTGCATTGGTCCAGTCTGCGAGGAGGCTACGACCCTACTTCCAAACCCACACCATCTTGGTCCTCACCGACACGCCCTTGGAGCAAACTCTGAAGAGGCTAGGTTGATCGGGAAGGATGACAAAGTGGGGAGTCGAATTGAGTGAGTTCGACCACCAAAGGGCAAGCCCTTGCTGAGTTCATCATGGAACTCACCTATGATGACAACCTGCCAAAAGAGGTATAAATAGCTAACGTACAGTTCAACATTCCCCCTTCTTCCTCGATAGGCATCGATTCTTCAATGATCACCCATGAAGGAGAGGGCACGTGAATCTTGCAATTTTATGGCTCGGTAACTCGAACCGGGAGCAGAGCGGGTATAATTGTTAAAACATCGAAAGGCAATATACTCAAATACGCTCTTCGATTCAACTTCCAAACCATGAACACTGGGGCGGAATATGAAGCCTCCATCAATGGACTCAGACTGGCTCAAGTTCTCGATGCAAAGATCGGCCATCTCCACAATGACTCCAACTTGATAGTTCACCAGTTGAATGGAGGTTACAAAGCTCGAGAGGAAACGATGCAGAGCTACATACAGATTACCAAGGCTGAGCTGGCCAAGTACAAGCTAGTGGATATCTACCACGTACCGCAATCAAGGAACCATCGAGCCGGTGCTCTATCAAAGCTCTCTTCGTCTTTTCCAGCTAGACAAGGTCGAACAGTGTATGTAGATCACCTTCGGCACCCAAGTGTACTTGAAGAGGAGCTGCTAAGCATCGACCAAGGAGTCACCTGGATGGACCCCATTATCAAATACCTCAATACGGGGAAAAACCAAGCGATCCTGCATAGATGCAAAATTTAGAGCGAATGGCCTACCAGTTTATCTTGATTGATGGTTTGTTGTATAAGCGAGATGGACCAGGTACGTCACATTTCCTTATCTCAAATGTCTGACTCTACTGGAAGCAACCTACGTGTAACGCCCCGCTTCCCAAAAGACACCGGAAGCGAGAACGTTACGCGGTCCGCTTGAACTGGAGCGGAGAATGCTCGAGTCCAATAAGCGTGGTGATAACGAAAATAAAAGCAGGTTCTTGCATTGCATTTCAGAACAATAAGAAGCATTCAAAAGTAAAGCCACATCCAAATAAGTGTCCAACAAGAAATAAAACGAAAATCCACAGCTGGGCCAAAGTACTACAAACAGAACATACACAAGCAAAGTACTGAAGGTAAACTAAAGAAAACGGCAACTAGTAAGTCTAGTCCTCAGTAGGGAAAGACTCGGCGTCAATGGCGAACTCCTGGCTCGCTAAGTCAGGCGCCTCCAAAGGATCCTCCTGAGACTCCGGCTCGAGATCTGACATACATTCAAAAAGACATGAATGTATGTCAGCAAGGTCTGCAAGCAAAGGTCAGAAACCAAGGCAAAGTGTGCATGTGATATGAATTTAGAAGTAACAATTGTTTGCATATAAGGTGTCCACAATAACATTTTAAGGGATAACAATTTTAAAAGCGAAGTAAAATTTAAACAACCCTAGCATGGTAGTTCTAAGCAGGTTAAAGTAATGTAAATGACATTATTTTATTGGCATGGCAAGTTGTAGTTTCATGTCCGTGTCTTCTATTGACTCCTAGGGTTCCCGCCTTTAAGACGTGATGAGTAAGTCATTCTTCTCACGGGGGTATAATTGTGATTGATACTAACCCACCGTATAGGTGGTGTTCTTGAAGACATGACCCCTACATACGCTCAGTGGCCGTTCAACCCTAACCCCACCCAAAAGTTTACCGGAACACGAGCCGGCCTAGTCGACTCACACGACATCACGATTTTCACGATTCCGCCTTCGAGGCGCACGATTTTCACGATGTCCAACTCATTAAACATTCCAAGACTTGTAGTTAAGTAACATCATCAAAATTACTTAGTTTACACAACATTTTCAACGAGTTGAAGGGGTTAAACAATATTTGCAACAATTGAACATAGCGTTAAACATAAGTTTTTTGTGAACATGCTACAGAAACTAATTTTTCTTTGTTGTTGTTTAAAATTAAAGTATATCGTGTGATATACCATTGGGTCACAAATTTAGTCCAAAATGTCATGGCATCGTTTTCATGCGTCACTTCACGTATGGTTTTCAAGTTATACAGCAATAAGTAAAAGTGACGTATTACGCATCAAACTTCAAAAATTCATAACTAATTGCACACTTGCATGTTTTTGGCGTTCTTGGTGTCGACGAAAACGTCTCAACGAGTACTACGCTACGGTGAGTTCGGTTCGCTATTTTGATGAAACACATAATTAGATTAAACTGTTTTTGATAATAACAGCTTTATAAAAAGCTCCTGCGACGTCTAATCATCTGATTTTATTAGGTCTTCTAAATTACGGTGTGGGTTATGAGTTATAGGCAGAAGTACTAACTGTTATGTAGCGAGTGGGGGCAGCGACAACGATACGGCGTATTCGACGTCTGCAGACTGAATATTCACCGTGGCAGCGAGGGGAGGAGCAGACCTCAGCATCTATGAGTCACCGGGGATCTGCAATCAGCGAGGAAAGGTGGCTGTCGCACATGGAGGAGGTCGACTGGCGGGCTGTGCGACGTAAGGGAGATCTGCAGGTGGTTTTGAGTTCGGAGAGGAGAGTTGGCTCGCACGTGGACTGGAGGAGGAGAGTTCTTGGGCGCTGAGGCTGGCGGGGAGGAGATGCTGTGGCTGTTGCGAGGACTGATGGGTTTTGCGCGCGTGGACGAAGGAGGATGAAGGGTAGGGAGGTATTCGGGGTGTGCAAGCGACGAACTGGTGCCGGGTTGCACGGAGATGGTGACTGCCGGCGGTCTCGAAGAGGGCCGAGGGCATGCGGCGTTCTGGGCGAGGGGTTTGACGTCGGCGTGATGCGGAGAGGGGGAGAAAGAGGCGCACGACTCAGTGGCGAAGCGCTGCAGGTAGAGGTGAAAGAGGACGCGGCATCTAGGGCGATGGCTGTCGTCGCGTGAGGCTGGGTTGTACGAAAAGAAGACCGCATACTGCATGCTGTTGGTTGCGTGGATGAGAAATGAATAGGGGTGGCGGCGGAGTAGTAGAGAGGAAGGAAAAAGGAGAGCCTAGGGTCTATATTTGTTTATAGGTTAGCTTTGATTACAAAGAACTGGGTTTCAAATTTTTTTTGTTTGTTGCAGAATGAGGTAGCCTTTTAGGTTGGTTTTAATAATATGGGTTGAGGGTGCCTTCACGTGAGGGAGTGGGGCTTGTACGTGGGTGGAGTGGAGAGAGCGTACGGATGACGTCGGGATGAGGCTGACCATTGGGATTTGGCCTGTTAGGATTTTTAGGGAGAGGTTAGGATATTAGGAGATTCTGAAGATTTAATAGTTAGATTAAATAATAATGGTTATTAAGTCATGATATTATAGTTATTACTATTATTATAAATGTTTTGTGTTTTAGAAAGGAATACGTACAGATTTGTTTTAGGATTTGTTTTAAATATTTGAAATTCAAATTAATAATTTTAATGGGATATTGGTAGATTGGTCTCTCGACATTCAAAAATTACAACGAAGGTACCGAAGCGTTCGCGCCTCCAAAAGGATCGTGGATACGGGGTTCGGTCACGCGTCTGAGTTACAGAAATACAATAATAAAAACAAATACAAAAATACACTAACGAAACCGCATATGCACTAAAATACGTACGGCTGGAAAGCGGTCGTTACATGCTACCCACCTTACAGAAAATTCCGCCATCGGAATTTCTAATACCTATTGATCAGGAAACAAATAGGGGTATCGCTCTCTCATCTCATCTTCTCTCTCCCAGGTGGACTCTCCTGGCGAGTCATGTCTCAACATCATTCTAACAAGATCGACAGTCTTGTTCCGAAGTGTCTTCTGATGCCTGTCAAGAATCTGCACTGGCTGCTGGTCATACGTCAGATCCGGACGGACGGTAATCTTAGAGTAATCTACAGCGTGAGATGGGTCGTTGATATACCGACGAAGCTGAGACACATTGAAGACATCGTGAACTCCTTTCAAAGATGGTGGCAAGGCTAAGTGGTAGGCTACCTCGCCAACTCTCTCTAGAACATCGAAGGGTCCGATGTATCTCGGGCTGAGCTTACCGCGTTTCCCAAAGCGAATCACTCTTTGATTCAGGGAAATCTTCAGGAATACATGGTCTCCCGGCTGAAACTCCAGAGGATGCCGTTTAGCATCAGCCCAATGCTTATAACGGTCCTGGGCGATCCGAAGCTTGTCCCTGATATCTCGAACAACGTCCACTGCTTCGATAATCAGCTCCGGTCCCAAAAACTCTCTGTCGCCAATGTCACCCCAGCTCAGTGGCTATCGACACTTCCTCCCGTAGAGAGCAGCATATGGTGACATGCCAATGCTCGCCTGATAGCTGTTGTTGTAGGAGAATTAAACCAGATGTAGATGATCCTCCCACAAACCCTTGAAGTCCAGCATGCAGGCTCTAAGCATATCCTCCAAAATCTGGATGGTCTGCTCTGACTGGCTATCTGTCTGCGGGTGGTACGCAGTACTGAATTTCCGGCTGGTACCCAGATTGGTCTGTAGACTCTTCAAGAACTGAGATGTGAACCTTGTATCACGATCGGATACAATGCTCACAGGAACCCTATGCAAACGCACGATCTATACACAACATAATTCACATCACAACTCATACTAGAATAAATTATAAAGGTATTAGGCAGATCATTACCTCCATATACTTCCTAGCCAGTATCTCCGTGGATTGTCCTACCCGGAACAGTATGAAGTGCACCGACTTGGTCAACCGATCAACGATGACCCAGATTGCGTCATTCTACTTGGTGCTCCGTGGTAAGCCAGTCACGAAGTCCATCGTGATGTGCTGCCATTTCCACTCCGAAATAGGCAGAGGTTGTAGTAATCCGACAGTACGATGATGTTCAGCCGTCACTTGCTGACACACCATACACTTGGCAACGCTCCATGCCACACTTCGCTTCATCCCGTGTCACCAGAAATTCTGACGTAGATCCTTGTACATATTCGTACCTCCAAGATGAATGGAATAAGGCGAACTGTGAGCCTCATTCATTAACTCTTCTCTGACATCTCCTGCAGGTACGCAGATCCGACTGCCATATCTCAAAGATCCATCCTCGTGAATCAAAAAAATCTGTCCGGAGTCCGACTTCGACTTGCTCTCTGATCTTCTTCAACTTAGCATCTCCAGCCTGAGCAGTCTTGATCCGATCAACAATCGTCGACTGAATTTGCATGTTCATCAACGACGAAGTGACTCCAGGAAGGACAGCTTCAACATCCATCTCTCGCAAATCCTGCTGCAATCTCCACTGAGCAGTGAGGATCATCATCTCGGGCAGTCGACTCAAGGTGTCCGGTATGACATTCACCTTCCCTGGATGATACTGAAGATCGATGTCGTAGTCTGCCATCAATTCCAACCATCTGCGATGTCTCATATTCAACTCCTTCTGAATGAATATATATTTCAAACTTTTGTGATCAGTGAAGATTTTCACTTTCTCACTCAGTAAGAAATGTCGCCAAATCTTCAATGCAAAGATGATAGCGGCTAGCTCCAAATCATGGGTCGGATAGTTCTTCTCATGTACCTTCAATTGTCGCGAAGCATATGCGACCACATGATTGTGTTGGTGCAGAACACAACCAAGTCCCTTGCCCGATGCATCGCAGAAAATCTCAAAGCCTCCGCTTCTGTCTGGAATAGCTAAGACCGGTGCAATAATCAGTCTTTCCTTCAAAGTGCTGAAAGCCTTCTCACAAGAGTCTGATCAACTGAACTTAATATCCTTCCTTGTCAATCTCGTCATCGGCTCAGCTATCCTCAAGAAATCCTTGATAAATCTGCGGTAGTATCCAGCCAATCCGAGGAAACTCCTAATGTCCGAAGCTGAACGAGGTGTAGGCCATTCACTGACTGCTCTGAACTTCTCCGGATCCACTGAGATACCGGCTCCTGATACCACATGTCCAAGAAATGCAACTCTGTCCAGCCAGAATTCTCATTTGCTGTACTTGGCATATAGTTTATGACGACGGAGCGTCTCTAGCACCATCCTGAAATGCTCGGCATGCTCTTCTTCGCTCTTCGAGTACACCAGGATGTCGTCTATGAAGATCACCATGAACTTATCAAGGTAGTCGTAAAAGATGAGGTTCATGATATTCATGAACACAGCAGGAGCGTTGGTCATACCGAACGGCATGACAACGAACTCATAGTTCCCGTACTTAGTCCGAAAAGCTGTCTTGGGCACATCATCCTTCTTGACTCTGACTTGATGGTATCCGCTTGGAGGTCCAACTTCGAAAATACATTCGATCCACCAAGCTGACCGAATATGTCATCAATACGGGGCAGCGGATACTTGTTCTTCACGGTGATGTGGTTCAGCTCTCGATAGTCTATGCACATCCTCCTCGACACATCTTTCTTCTTCACCAACAAGACGGGTGCACCCCAGGAAGACACGCTGGGTGAATGAAATCCTTCTGCAGCAGCTCATCCAACTGCTTCCTCAGCTCCTCTAGCTCTGCAGGGGCCATACGGTACGGTGCCTTCGAAATCGGCTGAGCTCCTGGCATGAGATCAATGCCAAACTCCAACGCTCGATCATGCGACAATCCAGAAATGTCTTCAGGGAAGACGTCTTCGAAGTCTCTCACTACCGTTGGCTTCTCCGGTTCTGATATCATAGATGCAACAGTCAATCTGTACGGCTGGGCCCGGAACTTGACAGGTCCAAGCGAACGTCCTCCGCTGATGAACTCGAACACTGGGTGGTCAGGAATTTCGAACACCACTTTCTTCCGATGACAGTCGATCGTGGCATGAAAAGCTCCCAACCAGTCAATGCCGAGAATTACATCGAAGTTGGGTAGATCGTGGACAATGAAATCATCATACAATTTGTGTCCACTAATCACCAACGGGCACGGTCTACATCCCAGTGCAACCTTCACTACACAGTTCCCAGTAGTAATGTTCCAACACTTGGGAGTGTGTAGGTGGGTATCGAGTGTTCGACTACGAACTTCCGAGATAATATACATATGGAAGCTCCAAAGTCAAACAGGGTCAAGGCCGGGTGAGAGGAAACTAAGATAACACCTAGTGGTAACAAGCAACTAGATCAAACAAGGAACTAACTAATCAAACATATATGCATAAAATAAAAGACTAGTCTAGAGGTTACCTGCAATCACGTCATCGGCAGCTTCAGCCTCAATGGCTGGCATGGTGAAAGCTCAACGCTTCGGCGGGTTGGCCTGCTGATAGGCTTGCTCCTGCAGAACCAGAGGTGGTCCGCGCTATCTGGGTGCAGGCACTGTCCGCTGAACGGGTCTAGGCGCTCCAATAGGTGTAGGTCGGGTGTTGCGAGGGCAGTCTCTAGCAGTATGAGCGGACGATCCACAGATCAAACATTGATTCAGCATCCTCCTGCAGTCTTTCTTCACATGGCCAAGCTTGTCGCAAAAATGGCATGTCTGCTCAGCTCGGTTGGGGACATGCACAGCCGGCCTCTTGAACTGGTGGTCTGAACGGGATGAACACCAGGCCTAGGTGCACTCCTCATCAGCTCCATCGGGCGCTTGCCCGTCTGACGTTCCTTCTTCTGATTAGCGATCCGCTCGTGTCGCTTCGCCGCTATTAGAACTTCCTCATGAGTGGTAAAGACGAACGAAGACATCGAGCCCTGTATATCCAAATCCAAACCCTATCGGAAGCGGTGAGCGCAATCCTTAGGGTCTGCCACCATAGTAGGAGCATATCGACTCAGCATAGCGAACTCGACCTCGTATTCATCAACAGTAATGTGCCCTGCTCCAGGTTACTCTCCATGTCTCGCTTCGTAGACTTGGGAAAATACTGGGCGTCAAACCTATGACAGAAGGTAGCCCGTGTAATCGGCTTAGGCAGCCTAGCCTCCTCGGCATCCCACCAGCTGTGGGCATTGTCAGTCAACTGCTTCCTGGCCAGCTCTACCCAATCATTCGAATTGATTCGGGCAAGGCCCAAATCATCCTCAGTGCTACGATGCCACTCTTCGGCCGCTAGCGGGCCCTCTCGTCTGGAGAAGCTCTTTGGATGCATCTCTTGGAATTGCTTGGCCCCCAGTGGTGGTGCAACTGGTGCGGCTGGTGCAGCCTAGCGTCCCTGCTGGACCAGATGATGCTGAACCTCAAGCATCTCTCGCATAACTCCAAGCATCTCACAGATGTCATCTCCACCTCCTCCAGCAGGTCCGGGTCCAGGACGGGCAATATGTCTTCCAGCCATTCTGAGACAAGAAAACTTCGAGTTATTCTCGTGTACATAATTATTCTAGATGTTTGGCTATGATATCGTCCTTATCGTTCTGAATTGTTGCATATGCGGGACCTGCATGGCCCACCACTAAAACCTGTAACGCCCCGCTTCCCAAAAGACACCGGAAGCGAGAACATTACGTGGTCCGCTTGAACTGGAGCGGAGAATGCTCGAGTCCAATAAGCATGGTGATAACGATAATAAAAGCAGGTTCTTGCATTGCATTTCAAAACAATAAGAAGCATTCAAAAGTAAAGCCACATCCAGATAAGTGTCCAACAAGAAATAAAACGAAAAGCCACAGCTGGGCCAAAGTACAACGAACAGAACGTACACAAGCAAAGTACTGAAGGTAAACTAAAGAAAACGGTAACTAGTAAGTCTAGTCCTCCGTAGGGAAAGACTCGGCGTCAATGGCGAACTCCTGGCTCGCTAAGTCAGGCGCCTCCAAATGATCCTCCTGAGACTCCGGCTCGAGATCTGACATACATTCAAAAAGACATGAATGTATGTTAGCAAGGTCTGCAAGCAAAGGTCAGAAACCAAGGCAAAGTATGCATGTGATATGAATTTAGAAGTAACAATTGTTTGCATATAAGGTGTCCACAACAACATTTTAAGGGATAATAATTTTAAAAGCGAAGTAAAATTTAAACAACCCTAGCATGGTAGTTCTAAGCAGGTTGAAGTAATGTAAATGACATTATTTTATTGGCATGGCAAGTTGTAGTTTCATGTCCGTGTCTTCTATTCACTCCTAGGGTTCCCGCCTTTAAGACGTGATGAGTAAGTCATTCTTCTCACGGGGGTATAATCGTGATTGATACTAACCCACTGTATAGGTGGTGTTCTTGAAGACATGACCCCTACATACGCTCAGTGGCCGTTCAACCCTAACCCCACCCAAAAGTTTGCCGGAACACGAACCGGCCTAGTCGACTCACACGACATCACGATTTTCACGATTCTGCCTTCGAGGCGCACGATTTTCACGATGTCCAACTCATTAAACACTCCAAGACTTGTAGTTATTTAACATCATCAAAATTACTTAGTTTACATAACATTTTCAACGAGTTGAAGGGGTTAAACAATATTTGCAACAATTGAACATAGCGTTAAACATAAGTTTTTGGTGAACATGCTACAAAAACTAATTTTTCTTTGTTGTTTAAAATTAAAGTATATCGTGTGATATACCGTTGGGTCACAAATTTAGTCCAGAATGTCATGGCATTGTTTTCATGTGTCATTTCACGTATGGTTTTCAAGTTATACAACAATAAGTAAAAGTGACGTATTACGCATCAAACTTCAAAAATTCATAACTAATTGCACACTTGCCTGTTTTTGGCGTTCTTGGTGTCGACGAAATCGTCTCGACGAGTACTACGATACGATGAGTTCGGTTCGCTGTTTTGATGAAACACATAGTCAGATTAAACTGTTTTCGATCATAACAGTGTTATAAAAAGCTCCTGCGACGTCTAATCATCCGATTTTATTAGGTCTTCTAAATTACGGTGTGGGTTATGAGTTATAGGCAGAAGTACTAACTGTTACGTAGCGAGTTGGGGCAGTGACAATGATACGGCGTCTTCGACGTCTGCGGACTGAATATTCACCGTGGCAGCAAGGGGAGGAACAGACCTCAGCGTCTATGAGTCACCGGGGATCTGCAATCAGCGAGGAAAGGTGGCTGTCGCACATGGAGGAGGTCGACTGGCGGGCTGTGCGACGTAAGGGAGATCTGCAGGTGGTTTTGAGTTCGGAGAGGAGAGTTGGCTCGCACGTGGACTGGAGGAGGAGAGTTCTTGGGCACTGAGGCTGGCGGGGAGGAGATGCTGCGGCTGTTGCGAGGACTGATGGGTTTTGCACGCGTGGACGAGGGAGGATGAAGGGTAGGGAGGTATTCAGGGTGTGCTAGCGGCGAACTGGGGCCGGGTTGCACGGAGATGGTGACTGTCGGTGGTCTTGGAGAGGGCCGAGGGCGTGCGGCGTTCTGGGCGAGGGGTTTGACGTCGGCATGAGGCGGAGAGGGGGAGAAAGAGGCGCACGACTCAGTGGTGAAGCACTGCAGGTAGAGGTGAAAGAGGTCGCGACGTCTAGGGCGATGGCTGTCGTCGCGTGGGGCTGGGTTGCGCGAAAAGAAGACCGCATGTTGTTGGTTGCGTGGAGGAGAAATGAGTAGGGGTGGCGGCTGAGTAGTAGAGAGGAACAAAAAAGGAGAGCCTAGGGTCTATATTTGTATATAGGTTAGCTTTGATTACAAAGAACTGGGTTTCAAATTTTTTTGTTTGTTGCAGAATGAGGTAGCCTTTTAGGTTGGTTT
This sequence comes from Scilla litardierei, assembly GCA_030789695.1. Classification (NCBI taxonomy): domain Eukaryota; kingdom Viridiplantae; phylum Streptophyta; class Magnoliopsida; order Asparagales; family Asparagaceae; genus Scilla; species Scilla litardierei. The sequence goes on from CM061132.1 coordinate 59,665,760, forward strand.
TAATAATATAGGTTGAGGGTGCCTTCACGTGAGGGAGCGGGGCTTGTACGTGGGTGGAGTGGAGAGAGGGTACGGATGACATCGGGATGAGGCTGACCGTTGGGATTTGGCTTGTTAGGATTTTTAGGGAGAGGTTAGGATATTAGGAGATTCTGAAGATTTAATAGTTAGATTAAATAGTAATGGTTATTAAGTCATGATATTTTAGTTATTACTATTATTATAAATGGTTTATGTTTTAGAAAGGAATACTTACGGATTTGTTTTAGGATTTGTTTTAAATATTTGAAATTCAAATTAATAATTTTAATGGGATATTGGTAGATTGGTCTCTCGACATTCAAAAATTACAACGAAGGTACCGAAGCGTTCGCGCCTCCAAGAGGATCATGGATACGGGGTCCGGTCACGTGCCTGAGCTACAGAAATACAATAATAAAAACAAATACGAAAATACACTATCGAAACAGCATACGCACTAAAATATGTACGACCGGAAAGCGGTCGTTACACTACGTGATTCAATAAATCCACAAAGGAGATTGCGGTAATCACTATGGAGGAAAAGCACTATCTTTGAAGGCCTTGAGGCAAGGTTAATTCTTGCCATCCAAGTTCAAGGAGGCGACCGAGTATGTCTGGAAGTGCCCTACTTGCTAGAAATTCACGAAGCACATCTCGTCCCCTCTGACAGAACTAATCCACATCATTAGTCATGTTCCTTTTGCAAAAAGGGGGTTGGACATCCTTGGACCGCTCGCACCATCGAGTGGTCAACGGAAGTTCCTGATCGTGGCAATCGACTATTTCACCAAGTGAATCGAAGCAGAGCCCATGGCCGACTTCACTTGGAAGGAAGTCAGAAGCTTCATGTGGAAATCGATCGTATGTTGATTCGGCACCACTTAATCCATCATAATAGACAACGGGACACAATTTGACAGTACTGGGTTCAGGGATTTTTGTTCCGAATTAAAGATCAAGCTACACTTTGCTATGGTGGATCATCCTTAGACCAATGGTCTAGTGAAAGCTGATAACAAATGTATCCTCGAGCCCTTGAGGAAGAGAGTAGGAGTGGCCAAGGGAACATAGCCCTAGGAACTTCTTGGCATCCTATGGTCGTACAGGACGGCTCATAAAGCCTCTACAGGGTAAACTCCTTTCATGCTTACCTACAAATGTGAAGCGGTCGTGCCAGTTGAAGTCAACAAACAATCGCTCCGTCTACATTATTTTGATGAAGAGAGAAACTAGAAAGGACTCGAGCTCAATTCGCACTTGCTCGATGAGGTCTGAGAATGCGATTTGACCACCCTTATCAAGCAGAATGGACGCATGGCCTGCTACTTCAACTCAAAAGTTCGAGAACACAGCTTTCACTTAGGCGACCTTGTGTTGTGGAAGTCCCTTTTCTCCCCCGAGATCGGCAAGCAACTAAAGTTTGCTGCTAAGTGGGAGGGTCCCAACAAAGTAATCGATGTCATGGGTCCAGCCACCTATCGACCCTCCACACTGGAAGATAGGGAGCCTCCTCATCCTTGGAATACCAAACACTTGCAAAAGTACTATCAGTGACTGGGCTAACAAGGCATAACAAATTGTGATGGTCATGATTTACATATGTACTTATTTTAATGTAAGTTCATAATAAATACAAGGTTGACCATCTTCTTGTCGAAGTAAACCCTCGTTGTCAGCCGTAAGCCAATGGGCCAATCCCTCGCTATTCAATGATCCTCAATCATCGTCGGCCGTAAGCCGAAGGAGCCTCTCCCCTCGCAACTGAATGAAACTCGTCGTCAACCGTAAGACAAGGGGCCAATCCCTTACCACTGAACGACCCTCCCTTGTCCTCAGCCGTAAGCCAAGGGGCCAATCCCTTGCCACTGAACGGCTCTCGATCGTTTTCGGTCGTAAGCCAAAGGGGCCTCACCCCTCACCACTGAAGGACCCTCCCTCGTCATCAGCCATAAGCCGAGGGGCCAGTCCATCGCTGCTAAATGACCCATAGATCATCGTCGGTTGTAAGCCGAAGGGGCCTCACCCCTTGCAACCAAATGACCCTCGTCGTCAGCCGTAAACCGAGGGACCAATCCCTCACCACTGAACGATC
>CM061132.1:59668375-59741416 GCA_030789695.1 Scilla litardierei
TTTTACAAATAAAATGAAAGAATACATCTTCTTTACTGATTGAAAGACGGGGGTTCAGTTCAATCCAGAATACGGGCATAAATATAACTCAAGCTTCACTATGTGAAACATGTTACCTATATGGATATGAATCCCACCACATCCCGTGAACTGAGGTATCATTGATAGGTAATAGTTGAACCAGATGAAAGCCCGACTGCACTGCCCAATCAACCAATAACTTCAAATCAAGAAACTCTCCTACTCCAACTTCATCATTGGACCTGATGGAAAACACTGGTACAGCAACACCAGCACCCCTCCAAGGCATTTCCTGTAATGATCCAGTAGATATGTCGGTTGGTTATTATCACATTGACCAAAGTACTAGCAGATAATACACTGAACATATATTTGAAGAAATGTAGCTTCTCATATGTTATTTACCCGAAAGGCACCATCTGAGAGGGAAATATAATTTGGTAGATTATTCGATGCCAAATCTGGAACCACCTTCCGAATGGGACCAACTTCCATTGACATGCCGTGTACAAAATTTTTATAGTACTTGTATGTGTGTAATTGTTAAGGACAACTCGGCCCATAAGGATACAGCATGAAGGATATAGGAAAGTAACAAAAAATAGAAGCACAATGAAACCTTTAAAGTGAAGGTGTAATGATGAAAAGGATATTTTATTGGAAACTCATCTTTCCGAACTAAACAATCAGCCTGCCAAATAGAGTCTCCAGCATTACTTAGTTTCAGTCCATCTTGAACCCTCCATTGTCCTAACTGAGTTGCAGTTCCCATTACGCCAACCTGCATAATCATTTCAATAATTCGTAAGGATGTTCTGAATTAAGTATATATCTGAATGAATTTTGATAACTATCTTAGGAATGTTCATGCGGATTAATGAAGAACCATTGAAATGCAAAGTGAACTTACAGATGTTCCTTCTTTTATCATTGGGCAACTAATATTGAAGTGGATGACAATAAAATCTATTCAAAAAAGACAAAAAATATCAGCTATATAACTTATTGAAATAGATAAACAGCTTCAAATTTTAAAAAGGTCATCTTTCTCCTAGAAAATACCAACCAACATACCTTGCTGGTCATTGTCCTTCCAAGAAGCAGCAGATGAAATTTCTGGTTCAAAGCTTTGACCTTTATTAAAAATGACGTTTTTGAATGCGCTTCTGAGAAATACGGTTTCTGAAGCAATCTGATTCATTTTGAATACAAGCATGGAGTTACAATGAGGAAAGATCAAAAAAGGGAACTTAGCAAGAATTTGGATGACATAATCATAAAGAAGAATGTTAGATGAAGTATTCGATGATGATGAGTAAAAGTAGAAGAAAAGAGAAAAATGGAATAATCATGGAATAGACTGGGGGCAGTACGATCATCAAAATCCTGCCATCTATGCTTAATTTATTTTGCAAAAGGGACTACAGTACCCATTGGGTGCGTTTGATATGTGTGTGTTTGATATGTGGACTTCAATATTTTCTTATGGAAGCAACAGTAACAGCAGCAGTTTAACAATGATGATAGTCGTAGTCCTACGGTAATGGAAATAGTAGCAATAGTTTGACAATATTGACATTGACAGTTCGATGATGATGGCAGTAGCAGTGGTCAGGTAGTGATGGTTGCAGTCCCAACAAAGACAGCAATGACAGTAGCTGTCTTAGCGTTGGTATTGGTAGCAATGACGGTGACGGTGGTCTAACAATGACAGCAACAATGGTCGAATGATAGCGGAGATGGCAATGCCGACGGAGGTCCAATAACAAGGATAATGGTTCGTTGTTAGTAGCAATGGTCTAAGATAAGAGTAAAAAACATGAGTTTTCTTTTTAAAATAGTGGCTATGATGAATTCATGTAAAAGATTAATGGATATCCACATATCATGGAGGGAAACATTCCCATAAAACAATGGTATATGATTCCAACGGAAATTCATTATTCTTGAGAATATAAAATATTGTTTACGCTAAGGAAAATTTAAATGCCCTTATAAATTCCTGCATACCAAACTCACACATTCAGTTAATTTCCAAGACGACCCATTCATTCATCATTCCACTGCTGGGATGTTCTGCAAACTAAGATTGCAGAACATTCCAGCACTGGCTTTTGTCATTTCTTAGATAAAGTTCACCAGAGGAATCGAGTTTATTGCATTTACAACAAAGACACAAAATTGTCGGTATCCATTTAATGACTATGAGATTCTATGGGTGGGGTGGGGGCGGGAAGAGAATGGATCGTATCAATCACACTGCCCGACCCAGAAATCATTTCATTAGGGGTTTGAAATGATTAAAAAAATAAAAAAAACAAACAAATAGCAAAATTCTGAGGAATAAGGCCCATTCATGACCCCCCCCCCCCCCAAACCCCCCCCCCCCCCCCCCCCCACCCACACACACACAATGCAGGGGATATACATTCTCAAGCATATATACAAAGCGAAAGTGCAAATAAGAATATGATAAAGTCAATCACATGTCCATATAAAGCAAAAGAGCAAAGAAACAATAGGATAAAGTCAATCCCATGTCCATTTCCTAGTGCTGCTCAAACCCCTGATGCTCCTGTCCAAAATGCTATTAAAATTTCAAGCTTGCAACAGAATTAACAGTGCCGAATTTTTCATGTTTATTTTTTCCCAGGTTCTAAAAAATTGCCATTAATTTCTACATAACATAGGCAATCACTGGAAGAGATGAAAAAAAAATATGATGCACAAGACCACCCCCTACTCCCCAAAGCTTGTAATGACGAAATATAATGGATATGGTGAATTCAAACTCTATGAACATATGGTGGACAGTCTCTATCCTATTACAACAAAGGTTATACAAGAAATCTTATCAGCAATCTTCTTCTGTCGCATACGTTTTGTGAGGAGTCTCTCTATTGCCTAAGAATACTGAGTCTTGACTTCAGGAGAGACTATGCATTTTGAAATGGAATTTGCATTAGGACAACTACAGCCTCCAATAACTAGAAACCTATATAAGTGAATATGCCATCAGAATTCCATCTTGACAGTTCTGATCTAACTCAGACTTTGGTTGGGGGGAAAAGCTTGAATACTGTTTAAACAAAAGAAGTCCCTCTTGATTGTCTTTCAATGATCAAAGTGCTAATTCCAAGCAACTGAACAAAACTTCCATTCCTCCACACTAAAGGTAGAAACAGTTCAGAGTTGGGTCAGATCCGACATGATCCACATGCCGATTCATTGGAAACTTTTAGGATGCACCAGATGATCCAAAATCACTAATAGATATATGATCCACTTAAAGATTCAGAGCGGATTTGGAACGCCCCGCCTCCCGACGGGTGCCGCTACGATTGAAACACGAGAGTGCAGGTCCCGCAGGTGCCAGTGAAGTCAATGTGGAGCAGGAAGTAAGGGGACACTCTAGATCTGACAAGCTAACAGTTTTAAATAAGGAAAAGAAAGTAACAAGTAAAGGTAGTAAAAACTACACTACTGCTGAAAGTAAATGGAACACGTACCTCCACTATGTCAAGGCTCAAACCGTTCTGCTCTGGAAGTTCTGACTCCTCTCAAGTCCTGTACTGAAGCTCCAACTCCTCGTGCTCAGTCGCCTCTGGATGATCATGTGCTTCGTACCTGGTGGGCAACAAAGGGCGCACCGCGCTCAATAGAGTAGACAATATCTCAACAAGAGACAAGGAAGGTAAGTGTGCACAAAAGAAAGCAAGACGACCACAGATATGATGGCACTACCCAAAGAAGTAACCTGACCTGGTAATCCACAAATCCACGCCACGGAAGAGTAAGGAAGCACAAAGGACGATGTGACAGTAGCAGAAAGGGTACAGAAGAGAGACATGTCGAAAACGAGCACAAGTACTGTAAAGAGGGTACTAACTAAAGTGAACCAATTCTAGGCCGTGACTTATGAGGGGGAGTACAATAAGCATCTGAGAGCTACCTTGACCGCGAGGGTGCGACCCCGGGCAGAGTCCAAAAGTGTAAAGTACTGTACTGTAAGCTGCAAAACCTGTAAGAACTGAGGCGATGTGGCCTGCGTTGGGGCTCCAGGACCCATCAAGATGGCCGTCCATGTCTGCCCGCAGGACTCAGGACCCATCAGCCTGATGGAGTCCCCCTAACTCGGGGAAAATAACAACCAAAAACGATTGGTTGCTAAAGATCAGGTCCCAGTCGCCCACGTACTCCCCAATCATAAGTTTCCCCAAACCCGGTGAGTCAAGCAGAAAGTAATTATTTTATTAGTTATTAGTGTCGTGGGGTTCAATATTGATTAAACTACGTAGCCAAGGGGAATCTATTACCGTACCGGTAATAGGAACCTGTCAAGTCAAGAGCCAACCTCAGGATAGTCCACTAGTCATCCAGTACCAACATAGTAACGTGCCATCATAAGAACATCCCAAGGCTACGCAATTTAATAATATTAAACTAACAGGGTACTAATAAGCTTATGAAACAACAAGAGCAAGAAACTAGCAAGTAACAGGTAGCATGGATGTTCCTCATGGCAAGATATTCCAAACTGAGCAGAACGGAAGTATCACCAACTCAAGAACAACAAGGAAACCCAACGCAGCAATCAAAGGAAGCTATCAAACCCAACAACAAGCAAAAGGAGCTACCCAACTCAATTACCAACAAGGAAGCTTGAACCACAAGTAAGGGAAACCCAAACCCCAACACAAGCAAAGGAATCTAAATTGGAGTATATGGGGATAAAGTCTACCTAAAAGCGAAGCCGAAGAACCAAAATAATTAAGAACCGAAGCCCGGCGTCTGCAGAAAGCCTACGCCGCAACCATCAGCAACAAGAAACCCAAAACCTGCAATCAATAGAGAAAGGATGAAAGAAACCTGCAAGCAAGTAAGAAAGAACGTGCTGATATATAAAAGAAACAATACTAACTGAATCTTGCAACGAACCAATAAATAAGAAAATATAACAATCACTTTAATGAAGAAAGACCAAAAAGTCAACTCAAGGTGGCGCTAGAGAGTCTAGGCCAGATGGATCAGATTGGGGGGTCTTCTCATCACGCAGTGGGGGGTACCCGTACCTACGGCAAAGTCCACGGGGTTCCTAACAAGGGGCTGGGGCTCAGGGTCAAAAATTCGGGGCTCTGATCCAAATGAATCTCAGCAATAACCCAAAATCAACGAGGGAACCCAGTCAGACTTCATGGTAGCAAGAAAAACAGCGAGCCGCGGGTATAACCAACACAGGCCGCAAGAAAAGGAACGGCAGCAAGTAACCCAGCGAGCAGGGAGAAACAACGACGACTAAGGAGCCCTCGATTCTAGGGTCACCAAGCAAAAGGGACAACCCGCAAACCAACGCAACCCCTAGGGCACCCCGGGACTCCATACAAGTAGGCGAGGGCGTCCAACCCCACGAAATAGCAATAGGGACAATAAAACCCTCGTTCCACCCCCAAATCATCCTCTCCCAAGGAATCAAAATCAAAACAGCGAGAGGGGATAAAGTCGACCAGAATTGAAGATGCAGAATCAGAAATTTAAGAACACCAAGCCATCATCGAGAAACCAGCCGAAAATATCTTCGAAAAAAGAGGGGAAATACTCACAGTGCTTCCGCAAGGAGGAGAGGGGGTTAAGTAAAGAGGCAAACCGCCTCAGGTAGGCCCCAGACGACGTGCGAGGGGACGGGGAAAGCAACAAGGGCTGCAAGAGCTTGTTGGGGGTCCCACGACGACCCATGAAAGAGAAGAGCGGGAGGGGGCCCTTGGTCGAAGCCCCGCGGGCTTGAATCCGTCGACGAAGCCATCGGGGCCGTGGCATTTGCTGCGTGCATGCGAAGAGAGAGAGAGAGAGAGAGAGAGAGCGAGAGAGAGAGAGAGAGAGAGAGAGAACGAAGGCCTCGAGGCCTCTTCGTTGCGGCGACAGCGTCGAAGCCCTAAGGGCTTGTCGAGAGGCCCAACGGAGCGAACGAGAGGCAAAGCGGAAAAGAGGGAGAGAGAGAGAGAGAAAAAATGGGGGGGGTTTATTTAAAGGCCCAATGGGCCGGTCCGTTACAGGATTCGAATTCAGGTTTCAGATTATCCAAAATCTATCATTTAGCCATGAATATGACAATTTCTATTCAGAATCAAAGAGAATATGTAAAGATTTTCTTGATCAATCGTATTGGCCTATTTTTATTCATTTCAGCCGTATAATCTTATATAATTACATTTAGAAGAAAATGATCATTTGGTTTGCTCTAAGAGAACTCACGGATAAAAATATTAATCATGTTATTGGGTAAAGATGTTCAAGGATCAATTAAAGAATTAGATCTATTCCTAGGACACCCCCATGCAATAAGCTATCGGATACGATTTTAAGGTCCAAACTAAAAAGTTCAGGTAGGATGTTACTCACATGTCAGGTTATCATGTCCCATGGCCACTCCCAGTCCATAACGTTTAAGAAGTCATAGAAGTATTCTTATCCTTAGCAAAGGCATGGCACCATAAGTGCTCCTCTAGCCAAAACTGACACTTCTCAAGTCCATGACAAACCACATCTTAATGCAAGAATGTCAACATCAATCGTTGTCAAACATGCAACTGCATGTTTGTAGTCAATGAAGATATGTGACCTCCAATCGTGGACCAAAGCTAGTTACACTCCTTTGAAATGGACCACATCATCTAAAATGTTCAAGTTTATTTGGGTTCGAAAACAGTGTTTCACAGCAACCATTCATCTTAAGTATTGGCCAGGGGCAATGGCGCGCCCAGAGGTATCATATGTGATGCAAATATGCCGCTTCTGCATTAACCTCCCTCCTCTAACAATCATATTCATGCATCACCTCTGCCACTCCCATACATTCCCCTGAATCAATTAGGGTGACCTTCTTCATCCATTCTTTCATGGTGCTAGTCCATCATTAAAGGCTACTGTCATCACTTCTCTAGAGGTCAAACATGACCAAGCAAATGATGGAATAAGCATCAACTTCGGCCATGAAAAACCAAAGCAGCCTTAGGTCTGAAATTAACAACTATCGTGATTTTTCCATAATCAAGCTCTAAAAATAGTTACCCCTTCTTAATAACAAGATTCACCAGAGGTCATTCTTCTCCATTGTCACTATCTACAGTTAGTAGTTCTCTAAGGCCACTGAGCCCCAACATAGGTTTGTATCTCCAACACAAGGTAAAAGGTGGAAGATTCGCAACCACATTTTCTTTTTGCAAACCCTAATTTTGAAACTATCACAAATAGAACACCGCTTGACCTTTACCTGACAGCAGCCCTGATTGAACTCCTTTTGCTCTGCCATCTACGCCAGCATCAGCCGACTGAAGAACTTAGTCAAATAAAGTTAAGGAGTGAAAAGGATAATCTCCCATCCGAATAGCCGATTCCAACACTCACTACCTGGCTATTAAAGTATCAATGCGCCTAATGTCTTCCCATCTAGACTGCCTCATGGTCAATGTGCAAGCATGACAAGCAAATTTAATTTTGCAACAGCATTATTTTCAGTGTAAGAATATATAGAATGTAATGTTCCATCCAGTGGTAGTAATGGTCCCGAAAGTGCATCTTTAACTCTATTATACTTGCAAATATTAAATTTTAGACACGTGCAATATTAAAATAATTCTGCAATGTTAAAATAATTCTGGGAACTGCTATGTTGAGGACATACCTTTTTAATTATTATATTTACTGTGTGTGTGTGGGGAAAAGTGTTCCTGATGTGTATCTAAAGAGTCAGCCTAAAATCACATCATTGAGCAACCATGTGGATGATCCAACCTATTCATTATGAATGATTGTTAATGAAAAATCATGTAATTTAGACATCTTTTGATCATTGATCAAATGACATTATTTGTTTTATTGTTAAAATTCGGTCATTTTGTAACCACTTAACATATGATTTTATCAAATTATTAATGCATGATTTTTTACAAACACATATTTGGGGACATATAGATCATAATAAACAGAATTAATCAGCTACGGAATATTTACCTAGGCCGATTGTTAGATAATTATGTAAGGAGTCACCTTAGGAACACTTTTCCAATATATATTAGAGATTGACTAGAACCATTCGGACGGACCAAACATGCAGTTCCATCCAAGTTAAATTTAAAATTAAGCAACCTAAATGAAAAATTCATTCCATTAGAGATGTGATTTAATATATCTAACCTGCATACAAATAAAATTTCAAAAGATTTGCAAATTAGTTGATATTATGATGATTTTGCAACATTAATTTTGCAACTTGATGCATGAGTAGAACATATTCAAATCATTTAAAATATTATTTATATATAATTTAGACATGTAATTACATCCAAAAAAATAGATTTTCCATTTAGTTTACTCAATTTTAAATTTAACTTGAATAGATCATAGATCTGTATGTTTGGTCCATCCAAATGGATCCTATTTCACACACACACATGGATATATAAGGTCAGCATATGATTTTTGTATACTAATAGCCACGTGATGTCACCCCATTAGTGGGGGTTGTTTTGCAAAACAGCCCTTTTTCAAAAAAAATCCAGAAAATGGTGAAAAAACACATTCATCTTTCAACTCCCTCATATCCCGACCTCCTCTCCTGCGAATTTCCAGTCAATCATGTTTTTCATTATCGATGGGACCACTGATGACGAGGAAGGTGAGAAATAAGGTCAAATGGGGGTGGCCAGGGGAGGATATGGGAGGTGGTCAAGGGAGGATTAGGAGGTCGATGGGAGGGGGAGGATATGGGAGGTGGTCGAGGGAGCTGAAGGATGGAGGAAAATGATATTAGTGAGAAGGCGAGTACAGAGGAGATCGGTAGGGAAACAATAGGGATGTGGAAGGGCGAGGATGGAAAGGGAAAAGTTCCAAGGACAAGGGAAGGATGAGATTGCCAATGGGAAGAATATCTGCGACGAGGAGATTAACGATGGAGAGGCTTAAAGCCTAGGCTATGGGAGGAAGAGAGGCGACGATGAAGCAGCAGCACCAGAGGAATGAGGGAAATTTTTGGGAGATTTTGCACGTGTTTGGGTTTCTAGAGTCAGACTGCTTGCTTTTTATTGACTTAGTGGAGCAGGACCTCTTTAGTAAAGTTAGTTGTCGTCGTCCCTTGTCTCGGCCATTGATGTTTCTTAGCTGAGTAGTCATTATTTTTTCTTGGCTCATGTTTTTTTTGTTCTTTTTAGAACAAAGTAACTGAATTTGGTTGTTTAAATTAGGATTTGTACCAATGTTCTATAAGCAATGATAAAGATATAATTATGTTTCGAAAGAAACTGATACAAAACTGCCATCGTTGTATCAGTCGAAACTATCAGGTTTTGGTCAGAAACTAGCTCGACCAACGGCCTAAAAATGTAGATGATAAAAAAGCATCGAAAGAGAAGAAAATGTGTACTGGCCTCAAATTTTTGGAAATATTTTTTTGTAATTTAATATATAATTTTTTCCTCTCTTTTCTTTATTTCTTATTCTTTTCTTCTTCCTTTTGCAGCTCGCCAAGCTCAGCCCGCTTCTTTACTTTCATTTTCTTTCTTTCGGTTTGCTTGGCCCAACACCCTAAGCTCGCAAAGCCCAAGCTCACCCTCTCTCATTTCCCCTTGCACACTCCATATGCACACGTGCGCGCCCCCTTAGCCCCACTCAATAAGAACTCTCTCCCCTCGCTCTCTCCCCCTTCGCCTGACTAGATCTACGATGTTCGTCCATATTTTACCGATCACCATTAATTTGAGCTCATACGTCGTTGTCTCCTCCCCGTAAACTTCTTGAGAGCCACCTACATCCTCCTCTCCCCTTTGATAAACGTTCACCGCCATTTACTTCATTCGACGAAGTTTTCGCCAATCCTAACTACCACAATGAAGCTAGGTGTTATCTCTCTCTCGTTCCTTTGAAGTCCATTTAACCTCATTTCCCACTTCGTTGGGTTTTTACGCAAAAACTAATTTTTCATATTTAATATTCTTCTGACTTTGGTTTTTGTTGATCTTGGGGTTTGGATTTTGGTTTCGGGACTTCATTCTCAGCCCTCCCTCCGTTGAAGCAGTTATAGCCGCTCAACAGCATGGCGACACGTCTTTAACGAGTCCTCTGACGATCTTCAAAGTTCCGCAAATCGCTTTAATTCTTTTTTTTGTTTAAAAATCGTGTTTTCTTTCTTGTGTGATGATGTGTGATCTGAGCTTGACTTTGTGTTCTCTCAGGGCTTGGCGGTAACCCTTATCGCCATCCCTGCCGATGCTCTTGGTGCTTGGCGATGACCCTTGTCGTCGCCCCCACCGCTGCTCTGTGGTTGTGCCAATGTGTTGTCTTGCTGTTGGCTTTTGGGTTTTGCTTGGTTGTGTGCCGTTACTTGAGCTTTTGTTTTGGTTCTTGTTGCTTTGCTAGGCTTCTTGCTCATGGTGTTGACTTGGGTTTGGGCTTGTTGTTGGATCTTGGTGTTGCAGTTGGAGGTGGGTGTTGGTGATGGGCTTGATATTGGACTTTCGTTGTTGAGTGTTGGTGTTTGACTAGTTGGATTTGGGTGTTGGATTGGGTTTGCCTTGTGGGGATGTTTACCGTGGGCTTTGCCCTTGTAGCTTGTTGAACACGTAATCTTTGCCCAGTTTTGTGTGGCCACGGGCCACTATTGGTTGGATTACATGCTTTTGTTCTATTGTTGGTTGGACATTAAAATTAACGACTGGCTTTATTCCATGCGTGTATTACATTGAAAATCATCGATGATATTGTTGGATGGTGACATGAAAAAACGTGAACATATGGATTAGACCCTTAAATAATTAGTGAGGAGACTTCTCTGAAATCAATACATTTACTCATCCCCCCATTGTATACTGTTATGGAATCACTTGATGCATGTAAATGATTAAACTAGAAATCCTATAACATCAAAATTAAGTGATATGATTAGATGTGCAATGATTAAACATGATCTTAAAGCAAACTGTTATTATTCTCATGCATGACACGTTGTTGGACTTGTTTGTTATTGAAGTTACCTTACTAGTGGCTTATTATTGGAATTGGGCATGATGGCAAAATGAATCTTGAAAAGTGCTAGAATAATGAACATGGATGGACTTCAATCGCATAGCACTTCAACCATTTAACTGATTTTGATGTAACCATTGAACTTGTTTAAAGATCTTGCCTCATGATGCATACTTGACTAAATAAATACGGACACCTTAAACCAACTTTTGAACACCACTTGACATTGTAAACTATACACATTAACAACACTTTGACACTTCACACTCACTGGGTTTTGGGAAACTTATATTGGAAGTTTGATAATGATCGAAACATATGCTTCTAGCTAGGATTCCATTCCCGTTCTTGTTCCAAACCGGTTGCTCATGATCGAGATCCTTCCTATCGGATGGATCCTGAGTCCCCTTCCCATTTTTGTTCCAACCCAGTCATTCACAACCGGGACCAGTTATGTCGGATGGACTCAGCCGGGATGAGCTTGCTCATGATACAAGGTGTTTTCGGTTGCATATCGCACCTATGAGTCATGGTCTAGGTTTGATATAACTGTTATAATACTGATAGCATAAATTTAAACTGAAAATTATTTTGCATGCATGTCTTTAGTAACTTATTTCTTGTTCATGCTTTACGTTTAGTCATGCTCATGTATACTATTTTAATTTCAAATTCTAAAATTATTGTGATTTATTCTATTTGCTAACGACGCTTCGTTTTGTTACACCGTTATGTGCTAATTAGGAATACGAAGAGACCCTAGTCTTCGAGAGGTCTGAGTTTTGTGCTCATGACACATGTTTTTGAGTGCGTTCGTGAGCATCTTTCATAATGTATTTCTTGTGTACATGGGAGCTGGTATTTTTTCATTGTATTCACACTTTGTACGTATGAGAAACTTATACGAATATGTTAATACATGTCTATTATTTGCTATATTGTTTTCACTGGTAAATAGCAGGACATGCATCACATGTGAAAGAACAGTCACGGACCCACAGCAAGCAGGTCGTAACATTTTTTGTAACGGCCCATGCAGGTCTGCGCTAACTAACTTGTGAACAATATAGGTTCAGTAGAATGTACATTAAAAGATACTCGTAACAGGATGTTACCCTTTGAACGCAGGGTGACTCAAGTCTATACACGCCAAGGATAGGCAGGCGAGGACTTCTTTGATCTCTTACACCTTTCATTTGACGGTTTTGTTTCCATTCACATATATCCATTGCTTGTAACTTGATACCCCATCCTACATTATCCTCCTTCATTGATAATCAAAAAAATCTTTCATGTCATTCACTCGTCATTCCTTCATAAATAACTAGCGGGTACTTTCTGTCCTGTAGTAATTTGTGGACTAGTTGTTCGCGGCCTTCATGGTGATCGAGATGATAAGATCTGATGCTGAATTTAGAATGGATTGGTTAGGGACATTCTGTTAGATCGTAATCTAAGCCTAGGGGGTGAATGGGCTTATAAATATTTTCGCGAATATAAAAATCTTTTGCCTCAACAATCAATTAGTCACAGAGCAAAAATGATGCGGAGAAAATAAAGCAGTAGCAAACACAGAGTGCATACGATATTTACACTGGTTCGGTTGTCCCCGACCTACTCCAACCCTAAAGTAAACACTAGAATAATATTGTCATAATACAAACCATACGGAACTTCATGCCCCAATACTCAGCTCACTAAGTCTATATTTCACTCCCCAAAGTGTCGAACACTACTACTCTAGCGAAAACTTTCCCTTGACTAGCCCTAACTCGTCAAAAGCCCCAAAATAACCCCAAAACGAAACCTAAAAATAAGCATAAAGATCTACCAAACAATATCACAAATATAAATGAGATCGAGAGTTTAGAGCGCTCAATTTGTGATGTTTTAGTAGTCCTTATCAGTCAGCACGTCATTAGCTACGCTCTGCCGCACATGGTGTCCCAATCTGATGTCCGATTCTCAAGTTATGGCCCTTCGCAGTCGATTGCGCAAGTCTGCCCTTGAAGTGGTCTGTGTGTATAGCAATTCGTAGTTCTATGAGATCTGATGAGGGATGTGTGCAAAGCAATTTCTCCCTATCTTCTCAACATGGGCTGATGATTGTTGTGTGGAACACAAATCTTCAACTCACGGCAGCAAAAATAGAATCACGGCAACAACTCACGGTAACAACAATAGGATCACGGTAGCATGGGGTTCTTTTCGACATCTTGGAGCAGAGGGTGCGGCCTTTGCTTGAAGAGCTCACGGCCTGCCTAAAGGTGTTGCAGGGTGCCTGAGGGAGCTACGGCTTCCACTGATGTTGTCACGGCAGCGAGATGGAGGATGATGCAGCTTGTGCTTGAGGATGACACAGCTTGGAGGTGGTCGGTGTACTTGGGGATGCCGCAGCTTGGGTGTGGATCTCGGTGCAGGTTGAAGAAGATTGATCACATGAGTTTCTTGAAGATTCACAGCAACCGGAAGATGAAAGCAAGTTGGATGAGATGAAGATCTTAAAGATAGCTACTTGCTTGGATGAAGAGAGCCTGGAGATGAGACTTGCGGCAACTTGGCTTGAGGAACTCACAGCAGCAGTAAGGTGATCTACGTGAGTTGAGTGGAAGTTTGTTTGTTGCTTGTTGCCTCCTTGGAGATGAGCAATGTTGTGAGCTTGGAGTTTGATGACGATGAACTCGTGTTCACGGCAAGATGATGTGAGTGGTGGCTTGGGTTCTTAGCTTGAAGATGGAAGGTGTGTGGCCGTGACTTCTTACTTGATTGATCCTTTTGATGCTTGACAATGATGAATGCTTGGAGAGTTTTTGGCTGACTGAGAGCTTGTTGCTTTGAAGATGTGTTGGTCCAGACGATGAAGGAGATGTTGGCTTTGGCCTCTTGGAGTTGTGCTTGGATGAGAGTATTGAAGAAGATTCAGCCTATTTGCTTGGAAAAGATGGCCTTGGGTTTGTTATTTGGAGATGAGGGTGATTAGATGATGGCTTGGTTGTGCTTGCAGCAAGGATGATGATGGGCTTGGAAAAAATGCTTTCGGCAATGGGAAATGTAGGCTATGGTTTTTAGAATATGGCCGGACCCTCTCTTTGCTCTCCTTAGCTTTTCCAATGAGGAATAGGAGTTGCATTTATAGTGGATGGACCCAAGTATTTTGATTGAATCGAAACTCCTTTCAATTGATCTGAATTGACATGTTCTCATCCTCTTTCCTTAGTCCAATGAACTTGGTCAATCTCCTATGACAAGTAAAAATCTTTTTGTATCCAAATTAAATCTAATTTGAATCCAAATTAAACCAAATTTGACCAAGTCAAATTCTCTTAAGCCAAATTGATTTGAACTTGATTTGATTGTGTATTTGAATTTTGCTCCACATCCGTCCATGTCATTTAACCAAGTCCAATTCTTTTGATCACGAGATTACCATCTCCTCATCTCTTGCTTGTCTTTACATCACTGCCATTGGTCAATATTCACAAGTTTGACACTATATGCTCCATGTTTGTTTGCCCCTGAAAAACACTTAACAAACACATCAAAAACATCCATGAAAGTTTGTTATTATCAAACAAGAAATCAAAAATCGTTGTATCCAACTATACATGTATCCAACTATACGTTGTATCCAATACATTCCACCCACTATCGATTGTCATCGAAAGAGGGTAGTGTTCGAAATGTCCAATCATCCAAAGTTTCATCTTGTCAGCGGAAGCAGATCCGAAGGGCCAGTAAAGTTTAGAGCCAGACCAGCAGAGGTGGTGGTGGCCACAATGGAAGCCGAGCCATAAGGACCAAAAGTTGTGTGGGAATTCGTGGACGTATTTCCAAACGATCTTACAGGATTGCCTTCAGATCGTGTTCTTGAGTTTTCAATTGGGCCATTATACAAGGCACTTCACCGCATCACCACCTGAGCTAGCAGCACTTCGGTCTCAGCTGGACGATCTCTTGCAAAAGAAATGAATATGACCCAGTGTATCCTCACGGGTTGCTCATATATTGTTAGTGAAGAAAAATGGCTCAAGGCATATGTGCATTGACTACCGAGAGCCGAACAAGGTGATGGTGAAGACCAAGTATCCATTGTAGTATCTAAATGACACCTACATTACTAAGCAAAATACACTAGTTGGGAGTAAATAGTGTAATGGCAAATATAAAGCTAATTATGAAATTCTTGCATATGCGTAATTATAAAGCAAGACAATTAAGACAAACACAGACGCAAACACGATGTATCCTGGTTCGACAATTGCTTACTCCAGTCCCACACTCTTTCCAAAGTCTTATGGATTTTCCACTATCAAGTCTTTTCCAAAGCAACTCAAATACAACACCACACACTTTTCCAAATGACACACACTTTTCCAAGAGCCTATCTTTTTCAAGATAGCACACAATCTTTTCCAAAATTGCAAACCATATTCCAAGGGTATCACCTCTCTTTCCAGATAAAACACTTTCACAACCCGAAAGCTAGGTTTCGAGATGAAATAAATAAGAAATACAACTTTCATATTGCCTTGATTAAATGAACTTACTAGATGGAAGTGCAGAGGCAACGAAGATTGATTGTCCAAGTGTTGATTAAGCCTTGTGCACTTGCGGACTTTCCTTAAGCTTTGGAGTTTAACGCAACATTCAAGAAGCCCCAAGGGAGAATGAAAGAGATGAAGAGTTGAAGCTTAGCACTAAGAGTTGGCTCACAAAATGATCGCTTTTTTGTGTGTATTGGTGCCAAAAACTCCCTCATTTGGTGCTTAAAAATCTCAATTGTGCACAAAAACCAAGAAAACGGCCCCAGAAATTCACAGTCTAACGGCTATAAACTGGCAGAATTCCTAGTGTCATCATACGTTTGAAGAATGGTACCTAGACGGCTGATGAACTGTTGAGTCATCTGGTCATCCTTCATCAGATGGCTAGAAGTGAGTTAGTTAAAGATCTGAATGAACAGCCAACTCCAAGCAATCAGACGGTTGAAGAACACTTGTCAGACGGCTAATGCATTGTTCAGTCATCTGGCAAGTTTTGTTCAGACGACTGGACATATATGGGTGAGAAAAACAGAGAGCTCACGAAAACAAATATTCACTGTTTAGTCGTCTGGAGTTCATCTACCAGACGTCTAAGAAACTATTCAGACGTCTGGTCTTTGAACTTCAGTCGACTGATACCAAGCTGTGTCTGAGGAAGAATAAACCAGACACGCCAGACGTCTGGTGACCTATTCTGGTCCAAAAGCACTAACTAGAGTGTTTTGACAAAGGATCCTGCAAGTATGTGTTCTAGGATATTCCTATGGTTATCTATGATAGAAAATGATGCAAATGAATGTATGTGCATCTAATCATGGAATACAAGTAGTGTACTAGATAAAGAGCAAAATACATAAAGAATCAAAAATGATTTACAATATGCTTTATAATTCTTCATGGCCAATGATCCATTGATTCATGCCTTGAGTCCATCAACCTATCACCAATTATTGTCTCCCCTTGATATAATCAATGTTAATTATTTGAGACTAAAATACTTTGAGACATTAGTTAACACATAATGTTGTGATCTTTTAGAACAGGCCCAGTTTTGGGCATATTTTATTATGTTTTGTTGTATTTTATTATTGTATGGGTATTATGATAATTAGACTTTTAGTTAGAATTATTATAAATAAGAGGAGATGCTAGCCGGCCTTAGTATGCGGAATTTATGAGTTATTTGATATTTGAGAGGAGAAGGTTCCTCGATCTAGGGAGGGTGCGGGCTTCCCCTATAAAGCGACGTCTTGGGAGGGCGATAACTCATTTAAGTGTAATCTATCTATCTTCATTTTCAGTTTATTGCTAATAAATTTCAGATCCCTTTTGGGCCTATCATTTTGGTATCAGAGCAACGATCCATGGCGGATTGGAGGAGATCCATGCAGGAAAGGTTGGAGATCTTCATGCAATTATGCCTACAATTGCAGCAATCATATCAAGAACACAAACAACATTTGAAGAAGCTCGCCGAGAGAAACGATTTAAATCTGGATGAAAACACAGATCCAACAGCGGTGAAAGTTTCAGTTCTGACGGTGGTGAAAGTTTCAGTTCTGGAGGCGACAAAAGTTTTAGATCTGGAGGCGACAGAAATTTCAGATCTGTATCTAAAGGCGGAGAAAGTTTTATATCTGAAGGTGACGGCGGAAGTTTTAGATCTGAAGGCGGCGGAAGTTTTAGATCTGGATCTGAAGGCGGCGGAAGTTTCATATCTGAAGGCGGCGACGAAAGTTTCAGATCTGAAGGCGGTGGATGTTTCAGATCTAACGATGGTGGAAGTTTCATATCCGAAGGCGGCGGAAGTTACATATCCGAAGGCGGCGGTAGTTTCAGATCCGGATCTAAAGACAGCGGTAGTTTCAGTTCTGAAGGCGGCAGCGAAAATTTCAGATGTGGATCCGAAGGCGACGGAAGTTTCAGATCTAGATCTGAAGGCGACGAAAGTTTCAGATCTGAAGGCGGTGGCCGAAGTTTCAGATCTGCCGGCGGCAAAAGTTTCAAATCCGAGGGCGGCGAAAGTTTCAGATCTGAAGGCGTCGATCGAAGTTTCAGATCTGGAGGCTTATTTGTGGGAGCCCGACGATGCCTTTTGGGCCCCTTTTTGGCCCGACGATATTTTTCAGGACATCGTTCAAAGTGGTGGAGACCATTCTCATCCTTTTGACCCGGGAGAAGGCTTGCATTCTACTTGGAACGGAAAGCCCACGGACTTCATGCACCACCTTGAGGACAATGTGGATTTTTGGGGTGAAGTATTGTAAAATTTGGCTCAGTTTTGGGCCTATTTTATTATATTTTATGGTATTTTATTATTGTATGGGTATTGTGGTAATTAGACTTTTAGTTAGGATTGTTATAAATAAGAGAGGATGCTAACCGGCCCTAGTATGTGTAATTTGAGAGTTGTTTGATATTTGAGATGAGAAGGTTCTCGATCTAGGAAGGATGCAAACGTCCCCTATAAATCGGTATTTTAAGAGGGCGATTACCCCCTTTAAAAGTGTAATCAATCTATCTTCATTTTCAGTTTATTGCTAATAGATTTCAGATCTCTTTCGGGACCTATCATGATCATCATCAAAACTATATTGGGCTTAATGGCCAATATCCCACAATCCCCCATTTTAATGATGACACCAATTATGTAAAAATAGACATTAACATCATACTAATGATCCCCCTACTTATATGCATACCAATTATGAACAATCGAAATACCAATTGTAAATCAAAATAGAAAACATAATGCATTTAATAAGACATATGTAAAAAAACAATACTCAAAATACCAATTGCATTAATTAAAAAAAGAAATACCAATAAAGAAGAAATACCAAGTGTACCAATTGAAGAACCCAACGTACATTTTTACAGTCACTTTTCTCTCCCCTTGTCATTGTCAAAAAGGTGAACTTGAACATAATATTCCCTTTGACATAAAAGACTCTCCCCATTAAAACATGACAATTGACATGAGAAATAAAGATGTATGATACCAAATGAATAATTTAAAAATGATTATTAATCAATATGCCATGCTCCCCCTATATCATATAATATGTCAAAATTTGACTTTATAAACCAATTACAAACATGGAGACATGTGCCAAATTGTATCAATGCATTGATATAAAACATCAAGCATGTACATGGAAGCATGTGCCAAATTGTTATGAAAAATAATCATACCAAATATAACCAATGTCAAGATGAAATTGAAATAGTATCCAACAATATTTGGAAATATTTCAAAGGGGAAATCACACAAAAATACCCGAACGTTTGGGATATTTTTCAAGTTAATACTCTAAACTTTTAAGTTGTACAGATTTTAACCCTAATGTTATACGTCGGTTTTAACTTGATACATGTTTTAAACTTTCGATCCAAAATACTGAACACGTGACAGCACGTAATAATTTTTGGATGATTATACCCCCCCTCCCTGTCACTCTTCATAGGAGAAATCACAAAAAATACACTAACGTTTAAGGTATATTTCAAATTAATACTATGAACTCCCCTCATTCTTCATAACGCCCGCCAAACAGACTAAGTTTACAACCAAACAGAAACACTAGCACTTCAAATTCCTTAATGCTCAGCCTCATATTCCTCCTCCTCCATCTACAAATCCACTCCAAAATTTCCAGCCTATTCATCCTTCGATTGCCTGTGACGTGCCACAAACAACATCAGCACTTCATCGACCTCCTTCCATCTCCTTGCCACACCGTCGTCTCCTCCAATTTCAATCTGGGGAGGTTGAGTCCACCGCCTCCTCCGACTCTGATCTAATAATTGCCCTCAATCGACTATTTTCGCTTCCTCCAGACCCTCTATTCTCTTCTTGAAATCTAGGTAGCCTTCCCCTCCATTAAAACATCGAAACTGTCCCGAATCAGCCCGAAACGGTAGCAAAATTGCCTTTATGGCATTCAACGTAGTGGTGAATCTACACTTTTCCAACCTAAAAATCATCCAAACTTTGTTGCTACAAGTATACCCCTCAACCTGCTAGACAAAATGATGTCAGGTCATTCATCCAAGTGTTCTGTGCACCCCAACTATTTAATGAAAGGTTGTAACTCCGCTATAACTCCGCTTGCACCCCACCTGTTTGAGGAATTGCTGCTATAAAATTCATATGACAAGATGTCGCTTCCTCGCATTCCCAGATGCGGATCGCATGCCGCATCAACGTGTTGAGCCGATTACAAACCCGAAGCAACATTAGTCCTCTCATGTGCTTGACTAGGAGCTCCATGTTGCATGACAAGGAAAGCATGTCTAGGCATTATATATTAGTAAGGTAAGGATTCTTAATGAAGAGAAGAAAATAGTTCTATTCAAGTTTTTTTCGACATCAAATGCCTAGTTTTTATTATCTTGACGTCTACATGGATGAACCTCTCAAATTTGACAATTCCTACTTTATGTAATCACATAGCTCATACGCTATAATTTTAGACGAATTTGTTATCTCCTTATTTTTGGCTGATAAGAACATGGAAATAGAACTAACGGTTAATAATCGATGATATGTTGCCACAGAGAATTGCTGAAGGAAGAGTCAGAGGGCCTTCTGAAGCTTCCTACTGACAAGGCTCTATTGGAAGATCACGTCTTCAGAAGTTATGTTGAGCTATATGCAAATCACACAAGAAGCTCTCTGAGCTAGGCTTTACTCATCTTCGTGTTGTCTTTGGCACCAGATTTGAATCAAAGAAAAGCATGATAGTGGATCAGGGTGCTATCGAAATTGCAGTTGCTGCTGCCATCCTGAGTTATTTCTATGAAATTGCAAAGAAAGAAAAATGAACTGAGTATTAAATATACATGTAGTTGCACGTCTTATATATACATATAGTTGATGTGGGAATTAATCCTCGTCATGGTATAAGTGATGCAAATGAAGGCAACTAATGTATTAAATCTTACTTTATGCCATCCAATTTAACAATAAATCTTAGTGTCTCTCTCTCAAATTTGGTTCATCTTGCCTATAACTGGATAAGATCTAACTACATATCTGAATATACTATGATCACCCAGACCTTCTAATACTAAATCAAATATTGAAATCGTTTATACGAAATTTTCTTCAGTTGCTTACTCGACCGAAACGAACTACTAATGTATTAAAGCTTCTACTTGTTATATTCTCTTCATTTAGCATATTCAGCAACCTATTTCTTGCAGGTTCTTCAAATTCTTCAAGATTCTTCCAAGTTTTTCACGATTCTTCAAGATCCTAAAAAAAGAACGGCAGTGACATGTGCATGTTGTACGACTTAAGAGTTCGGGATATTAACTTGAAAGATACAACAAACGTTAGTGTTTGTTAGTGTATTTTTTGTAATCTTGGGTCAGGGGCAAAACGGGTATAATTTAACGTCGTCGTCGCATGTTAGCCAAAACACACAAAAAGGTATTATTGTGTACAACTTAAACGTTCAGGATATTAAGTTGAAAGATACCCAAATGTTAGTGTATTTTGTTGTGAATACCCCTATTTCAAAATCATCGAAGAGAGAAGAATATGCTTCAAATTAATTTTGAAAAGTACATATATCATTAAAATTATCACCATATGTCATACTCATGAATAAGCATTGCATATATGACATAGAATCCCCCAGAGTCCCATTTTCATGAAAAGTTTGAAAATATTTTCAAAAACATGAAAATCAAACAAATGATGGGTATGCAATAAATAATCATACAAGCATAATACACATGCAATCAAGCATAGTGTAATATGTGGGAACCTAAGCATTAGGAAACCAAACTCAAGAAGAGTTTGATTTCTTAATATAATCACACAAGATGATCACATCCCTAACCAAGGTGTTGAAGTAAATATCACTTTCTTGCACACTAATATTAGTGGGAATCTAAGGATTTTGCATTAACAAGAGTGGTAGATGTGGCATGCTTATGTGTAGAAAAAAATTTCCTGGCATACGAAATATGATGGGCTTGCCTCTTGGCATAAAGGAAACATTATCATTTTCCCTCGCTACCTTGTGATGTAGATGCTTCTTATTGATGTTTTGTTGTATAAGAAAGCATGGTGATTCTTCTTTGGTGTTTGGACAATTAGTCTTGATTTTACACCAAAAGAAGATAAAGAGCTTGGTTTTTAAATACCACATTAGGCTCAAAACCCAAATCCCCTCTATGATTTGTCGGATGTTGTTTTCCAAGCAAATCGTGAAGTGAATTCCTAACAGTAACGAATCTTTTGAGCTTACAGGATTCCTCTTCGTACTTCAACAAAAGTTGTTGATTGCAAGATTCTAAGCTGCGTTTTTTAAACTTTCAATTCGTCATTTAATATGTTCAATTCATTAACTTGATATAGTAGTGTGTCTCTTTCACTAGTGTCACATACATGCATGGCATTATCATTTACATTAGTAGATGTAGTAGCATTGACATTATGTGACTCAAGCTCATGTATTTTAAGAATAGCATTCTCGAATTTAAATAGCAATGAGGAGTAAACTTGCATAAGTTTATTTATACCTTTAGCTAGCTCATCATTGCGAAAGTTAAGCTCCTCATATGATAGTTTTGGCTCTTCCTCATCTTCATCATCGCTTGAGCTCGAGCTTGATACATCATCGTCCTTGAAATCCATGAAAGCAACATGCTTGGTAGGTGTTTCGGAGTTAGCCCATGCTTTCA
This sequence comes from Scilla litardierei, assembly GCA_030789695.1. Taxonomy (NCBI): domain Eukaryota; kingdom Viridiplantae; phylum Streptophyta; class Magnoliopsida; order Asparagales; family Asparagaceae; genus Scilla; species Scilla litardierei. The sequence continues at coordinate 59,690,653 of CM061132.1, forward strand.
CGCCGCCATCATCAATCGTAGAAGGGATGACTTCTTTGTGTTGACCCATTCTTCTGCTTCCTCATTAGTTGAGCTAGAAGAAATTGCATCATCCATCGTCATGAAGCACATATGGACGTCCTCATTCTTGGTTCCACGCTCATCTTCTTCATTGCTTGATGACTCGAATGAAGATGAGTCATCCCACGTACCAAGGCAGTGTTCTTCTTTTATTTGTATTTGGCCTTGTAATATTTCTTGTCTTTTGCTTTATATTTTCTCTTTTGTTAGGGTAATCGGTAGAAATGTGACCTCCATGACACTTACGGCAAGTAACAGATTTGTCAAAAATATTCGTAAACTTTGACAAATCTTTACATTGAGCTTTCATCGTGAATTTCATGAGTTGTTGTGCAAGCTTTGCTATATCTCCATTGACCTTACGCTTCTCATCGTCTCCATCATCTCCACTAGAGACGTGTGTGAACTTCTTCCTTCACTCAATCTTATCCTATGTGGCTTTGAATGCAATCCCATTTGGCTTTGGCTTCTCATTCAACATAAGAATTTGATGTTGGGTGCATTCCTTCTTATGTTGAATCAGCACTTCATATGTCATAAGGTTCCCGGTGCAATCCTTAATGGTATATTTGCTTAAGTCATTTGATTCCTCGATACAATTAGCCTTGGACTCCCATTCCGGTATAAGAGATGACAAGATCTTTATCACTTTATCTTCCATCGATATGACTTTTCCTAGAACCTCAAGAGCGTTCACAATCTCTGTAAACCGTATGAGCATCCCTTTAATGTCTTCTCATTCCTGCATCTTGAAGAGCTCATATTTAGATCAAAAAACACTCATTTATTATTGTTTTACCTTCGAAGTTCCTTTGTGGGTGACATGGAGAATATGCTAAATTTCAATCACGGAGTTGCAGTTGAGATGCGATTGAACTCATTGGGATCCATGGGGCAATAGAAAACCGTCATCGCTTTGGCATTATACTTGATCGTGTCATTCTCTGGCTTCGTTCTCTCCTTCGTAGGCTTTGTGATCTCCTCATATTCCTCCTCGCTAATATCCTAAAGATCTTGGTCTCTCAACCAAATCATCATCTTTTGCTTCCAATAGGGATAATTTGTTCCGTTGAAGAAGGGACGTCTAACGGTATATTGTCATTCATGAGAGCTAGATGTAGGAGCCGATGCCATAGTTGCTAGAGTGCATCAACAAGCTCTTATATCAATTGTAGTATCTAAATGATATATGCACTACTAAGTAAAACACACTAGAGTTTGTTGAATAGTGTAATGGCAAATATAAAGTTAATTATGAAATTCTTGCAAATGCGGAATTATAAAGCAAGACAATTAGCAAATCCACAAGAGACAAATACAGACACAAACAACACGATATCATGGTTCGGTAGTTACATACGCCAGCCTCACACTCTTTCCAGAGTCTTGTGGAGTTTCCACTATCAAGTCGTTTCCAATGCAACCCAAATACGACACACACCTTTCTAGATGACGCTCTTTTCCAAGAGCCTATCTTTTCCAAGATAGCACACACAATCTTTTCCAAGATTACAAACCATAATCCAAGGGTATCACCTCTCTTTTCAGATAGAACACTTCCACAACCCGAAAGCTAGGTTTCAAGATGAAACAAATAAGAAATACAATCTTCATACTCTCTTGATTAAATGAACTTACTAAAGTGAAGTGTAGATGAAATGAAGATTCATTGTCCAAGTGCTAGATTGAGCTTTGTGCACTTGTGGACTTCCCTTGTGCATTGGAGTTCAATGCAACATTCAAGAAGCTCCAAGAGAGAACGAGAGAGATGAAGAGTTGAAGCTTTGCACTAAGAGTTGGCTCGTAAAATGATCTCTTTTCTATGTGTATTGGTGCCAAAAAATCACTCACATTGATGCTTAAATACTATGTTAATCCTGCACAAAAATCAAGAAAATGGCCCTAGAAATTTACAGTCTAACGGCTATAAACATGCAGAATTCCTAGTCATCAAACGTCTGAAGAAGGGTTCATAGAAGGCTGATGAATTGTTTAGTCGTCTGTCATCCTTCATCAGATGGTTGGAAGTGAGTTGGTTAAGCATCTAAATGAAGAACCAACTCCAAGCAATCAGACGTCTGAAACTTATGCACTGTTCAGTCATTTAGCAAATCTTTTTTAGACGGTTGGACATATATGGGGTGAGAAAAACAGAGAGCTCACGAAAACTAACATTCGTTGTTCAATCGTCTGGAGTTCATCTCCCATACGTCTGAGAAACTGTTTAAACATCTGGTCTTTGAGCTTTAGATGACTAATAACAAGCTGTGTCTGAGGAAGAATAAATCAGACACACCAGATGTCTGGTGACTCTATACCAGACGTCTGACCCTGGTCCAAAAGCATTAACTAGAGTGTTTTTGACCAAGGATCCTATTGGGATGGGTTCTAGGATATTCATATGGATCCTTATAATGGAACATTGTGTAAATGAATATGTGTGCGCATCAAATCAAGGCATATAAATATTCTACTAAATAAAGAGCAAAATACATAAATAATCAAAAAATGATTTACAATATGCTTCATGATTCTCATGACTTCAATGATCTATTGCTCCATGCCTTGAGTCCATCAACTCAACACCAATTGTTTTGTCTCTCCCTAAATATAATCAATGTTAATTATTTGAAACTAAAATACTTTGAGACATTAGTTAACACATAATGTGATGATCATCATCAAAATTATATTTAACTTAATGGCCAAATCCAATATCCTCTTCCCCATATTGATGACCAGCTTGGAGAATCGAGTGGCTTCTCAAAGTTAGACTTTAGGTGCGAATATCATCAATTGAATGTCAAGAATGAGGACATCCAGGACCAAGTATGGACCCTACGAATACTTGGTAATATCGTTTGATGTGATCAATGCACCAGTGATATTCAATAATATCATGAACCATGTATTCTGCGAGTATCTGGACAACTTTGTAATAGTCTTCATCGACGATATACTGTTGTATTCGAAGGATGCTTAGGAGCATGCGGAGCATTTAAGGATGTATTGGAGACTCCGAGGCAACACCAGCTTTATGTCAAATTCAGCAAGTGTGAATTTTAGTTGGGCAAGATGGCTTTCTTAGGCATGTGGTATCAGGAGAAGGCATCACAATTGATCTTACGGAGGTTACTACCATCCAGAATTGGCCAGTCTCCCAAGCAGTATCTGAGATCTAGAGCTTTTTAGGATTGGCAAGCTACTACCAAAAGTTTATCCAAGACTTCTCGAAGATTGTGGAGCCTATGACGTGATTGACGAGGATGTGGTGTTTACCTGGTCGAATGCATGTGATGATGTTTTCCAAGAGTTAAAGAAAAGGTTATCTTCGGCACCAGTTTTGATTAATCCAGACCGGACATGAGAATTTGAAATGTTCTATGAAGCGTCTGGCAAAGGGTTTGGTTGTGTTCCATCAACAAGATCGATATCTAGCATATACATCTAGACAGCCAAAGACCCACGAGAAGAACTACCACACTCATGATCTTAAGTTGATGGCAATTATCTTTACCCTATGGATTTGGAGATATTTCTTGTTAGGTGATCGTGTGAAGATCTTCACGGATCACAAGAGCCTAACGTATCTTTTCACACAGAAGGAGCTCAATATGTAACAGCAGAGAAGGATGGGGCTCATAACGGATTACGATATTGACTTTCAGTATCATTATAAGGTTAATTTTGTACCAGATGTACAGAGTCGAATTCCTGCAGTGATGTAACGCCCCAGGAACGGGTGTCGTCACACTGTCAATAAATTTGCAGGTGTTGCAGATACCAGTGAAGTCAATATAGTTTAAACATGAAATATTTAAGACAAGGATAAAAATACTCATTTTATTTCAACTTGCAAATGAATTACAAAGTCTAAAACAGAAAATGAACTACATTGTTCAACTAAGCAATACTGAAAGAAAGAATATCTGAAAAAAATGTAAAAACTCTCATGATAACACAGAAGCTCAAAAGTTAGCGTCCTCAACAGGAAAATCGGACTCCTCGTACTGCGGAGCCTCCTCTTCGAGCTGGGTATCACCTGATGGAATTGAACCATCATTATTAAAATAGATTGAAATCTGTATTAAACATTTAATTGATTTATTTGCAGAAATTAACATGCACAAAAGAGAACTGTAAAAGAAATTACTGACCTGGCAACAATGTTGATAGCAGTAAGATTATAGTATTAACTAAGAGAAAATAGTGTTGTGACTTATATAAGGAGAGCACGATGTGCAACATGAAGTCCACCTTGGACCGTGGGGTGCTATCCTGGGCCGAGTATAAAGGTCAAACTGTACCGAGAACTCAGTATCCATAAAAGGAAATCCTCCCAGATATGGGTCATAAGTATGGCTTTTATCGCTTCCGCACCCTTTCAATTATAAGTTACCCCATAACCCATGATGTCAAGTGTAGTTGATTTAGTTCTAAGTTATGTTAAGTGTCAAGTCCATATTCCCTAAATTACATAGTCAAAAGCTATACAAAAATATATGAATCTCATGTAGCATGTCAAGTTCAGGTGTCCAATATCCAATACTCATTATCGAGTACTTAGTATCCAGTTCTTGAAATGTAGCATTTGACATATGTAATCTAAAGGATCATGTGGTATAAGAGAACAAGTGTAGTATCCAGCTACGTTTATTAGGGCAATTAACCATTTGATCAATTATCACATGCATCTAATTCAGGACTCAATATTGGAAAATAACGATCAAGAAAAAAATTAAAGAGATAAAATTTTGACACTATAGGGATCAGATTCGGCAACACAACTCAACCCACAACATATCAGCTCAGTGGGAGGTTTCGCCACGTCCGGTATAAAACCACAAAACAATGAAGAGGAAAATATTTTATTTGAAAACATCTTTAAAGAAAAGAAAACTGTACAGAAAAACTACATCCAAAAGCCATCAGAAAACCCCTAAACAACACCTAAAACAGGGTCAAAATAGCAGCTAGACAGCCACCAAATGCCGCTAGAAAAACAGCCATAAGACTGCAAAAACAGCCAGCATATTCCTTCAAAATCAACCTCGAAACTGCGCCAAACAACCAGCAATATCCCCTCAAGATCAGTCACAAGACTGCACCAAACAACCGCCAATAATACGTCAAAAATCGGCCACGAGAAAACATCCACAGATCTATATTATATATTAAATCCAACAGAAAAAAGGAACCACAGAAAATCACCGATGAGACACCGGCAGTAAATCTCCCCTACGACAGCCGGGGGTTGAAAATATAAAAGGAAAAGATGACCACAAAATAACAGACACAACGACAAGGGCTTAGGAATATTGTCTGAAACAGGAGAGCTTAGGAACCCACTTGAGTTTTAGTACAGACTACCATTCACAGACAGATTGTCAGTCGAAACACACTATTCAGATATTGGAGAATATGGTGTGTGCTTGTATGCTAAACTTTAAGGGGTCGTGGAAAATCGACAAGAGAGCTTTAGGAATCTGCAGGAGAGCCTACCATTTGCAGCTGTACTAAAACAGTGAAACTCGAGTTTAGGAATTTGCAGCTGTACTAAAACATCCATAATCTGCAGGAGAGCTTAAGAACTCACTTGAGTTTTAGTACAGCCTACCATTCACAGACAGATTGTCAGTCGAAGCATACTATTCAGATATTGGAGAATATGTTGTGTGCTTGTATGCTAAACTTTAAGAGGTCGTGGAAAATCACTTACACCTCTTAGAGTTTGCATACAACAATAGTTACCAGGCTAGTATCTGTATGCTGCTCTTTGCAGTTTTATATAAAAGGAAGTGTCGTTCTCCCTTAAGTTGGGAAAACGTGGGTAACCGGGAGTTGATTTGACCGAAACTGATTGTAAAAGCTGTGGATGTAGTGCAAACTATCAGGGAGAAGCTTTAGTTGACACATGATCAATACAAGCAATGAACAAATATAAAGCACGGACACTTGGGGATCTAGCCTGGTAATCATGTCTTCTTGAAGATCTCCTCCAACAGAGACATGAATCGGTTTGGTCGAAGAGAGAAACTTAGCCCACAATACATTGGAACCTTTTGATATATTGGAGCGAGTTGGCGAAGTTGCACACAGAATTAGACCCCATTCTTCGAATGAGTGCATAATGTATTCCATGTATCTTAGTTGTGAAGATAGGTGGGAGATCCAATGCACGCGGTTGAATCAGAGATCACTATGCGACATGACCTGACATACGAGCAGCAGCCAGTGAGGATCATCGACTCATAGCAGAATGCCCTTCAGAGCAAGATAGCCAACCTAGTGAAGGTGATGTGGCATCAAGACTCGTTTGGAGAATCTACATATGAAAGAAAGGATGAGATGTGAGAGCGTTATCCTCATCTATTTGATGTATCTTAGCATTTAGAAATTCTGAGAACCGAATTTTTGTAAGGAGAGAAGAATGTAATGGCCTCAAAATTTTGGGAATATTTTTCAGCAATTTAATATATAACTTTTTTCCTCTATTTCCTTTTCTTTTTATTATTCTTTTCATCTTCCTTTTGCAGACCGTCAAGCCCAGCCCGCTCATTTGTTTTGATTTTCTTTCGTTCATTTTGCTTGGCCCAATACCCCTAGCACACAAAGCCCAAGCCCACCCCCTCTCGCATTTTCCCCTTGCACATTCCACACGCACACGCGAGCGCCCCTCAGCCCCACCCGACGAGAAATCTCTCGACTCTCCCTACCCCTTTGCCTGACCAGATCTATGATGTTCGACAAATTTTTCACCACTCACTATTAATTCGAGCCATCACGCTGCTATCGCCTTCCCCTTAAACTCCATGAGGGGCCCCTACAACCACCTCTCCCCACCGACTTGTGTTCATCACCATTTACTTCATTCGGTAATGTTTTCACCGATCCCAACTACTGCGTTGAAGCTAAGTATTTTCTCTCTCTCGTTTCTCTGACGTTTATTTAACCCACTTTCCCCCTTTGTTGGGTTTTCAAGTTTCCTCTTCAAAATTCTTTCGACTTTGTTTTTTCGATGAGTTTAGGGTTTGTATTTTGGTTTCGGGCTTCGCTCTTGCACCTCCCTCCGTCAAAGCAGTTGCATCCGCTCGACGGCAGTGAAAAACGGCTCCGACGAGTCCTCCAACGAGTCCTCTCACGATTTTCGATGTTCGATAAATCTCTTTAATTCTTATGTTTGGTTTAAAAATCGTGTTTTCTCTCCTTGTATGATGATGTGTAATCTGATCTTGGCTTTGGGTTCTTTTGGAGCTTGGCGACGACACTCGACAAAGACCCCGCCGCCGCCCCTACCGCTGCTCCGCGGCTGTGTCGTCAGGTTGTATTGATGGTGTTGGGCTTTTGGTTTTTGCTTGGTTGTGGAACTTGGGCTTCGCCATAGCGTTACTTTATGGGCTTCTGCCCTTGACATGGTTTCCTTCAGGCTTACCCCTTGTCGTGGGCTTCCCGTGGGCTTGCTTTTGTTTTCGTTCATGTTGCTTTGTTGGGCTTGTTGCATGTCGTGTTGGACTTGGATATTTGGGCTTGGTGTTGGATTTTGGTGGTGTTGTTAGTGTTGGGTGTTGGTATTGGGCTTGAAGTTGGACTTTTGTTGTTGGGTGTTGGTGTTTGCTTTGGTGCTAGATTTTGGAGTTGGTTTTGAGCGTTGGATTGGACTTTTGCCATGTGGGGAAGTTTGCAGTGTGCATAGCCCCTTTAGCTTGTTGGACCCGTTGGCTTTTACCCAGTTTTGTGTGGCCATGGGCCACTTTTGGTTGGATTACAGTAACTCAATGACCAATTAGTTAAATTTGAACAATTAGCCCTCTTGATGTCAATCAAAAGTGATAAGAGTCGTGTATCAAGCATACAGATGCTTTTATGTCAAAAAACAAATCAAGAATAAAGATCATACATCAAAGTAACAGCAATATAAAAACCAAAAGAAAATCGCAAGAAAGAAATACCTGCCAAAGGTCGTGAATTTGCAGAACCTCCCCACCCTTGATCCCGTGAGGAAGAATCAACTTACGTTTCTTTCCAGCTTCCCATCTCAAGGCATTTCTATCATCGTCTACCAAATAGTACTTGTATTCGCATTCGAACCCGACTGCCACAGTGATTTTCCCCCACCAAATGAGCTCATCTCCCTGGTGAAGTGGACTCAATGCCAGACCCTGCTTAACATTCCCCGATCCAAGCAGCCAGTGGGAGCCAGAAATCAGCAGGCTCTGCCCCCATTGCGTATAGTATGGCAATCTGAATATCACAGTCACGGTATTTGATGGCATCTTTCCTAAACTCAAACCTAAATTCACCATTTCCTTCGAAAATCAATCAAAACTTAGCTGAAACCTGCCACAAGACGTTGAATAAATGAAAAAAAAAAAAATCCAATCATTGGCGTCCAGTTACAGTAGAACTAAGCTCAAGCTAACATGAATATTCCGAATCAAAATTATTTATTTCGGTTATTATTTTTTAAAAAAAAAGCACGAAGATTTCGATATATTATCCGACAAAGCCGAAATGAAAATCAATCTCAAATTCAAGCAAATTTAGTTCTCTAAACCAAAAATAAAGAACAAAGAACGCGATCGGAATCTAAACAAAAGAAAGGCGTTAATGTAGTACCTAGAAAGCAACTGAATCGATGTGATTACTTCCGATGACGATAACAATAGTGCCCTCGCTCTCTATCCTTGTCTCGACTTAATTATGTGGATGCATATCGAATGCGGGAGCTGCCAAAATCTAAAAAAGCTCTTTTTTACTTGTTGAACGGTCGAGATTTATTTTGTTGTTCGGGAGATTTATTTTGTTGTTCGGGAACGGTTGCCGTATCTGGGCTTCAGACTCCGGTGAAATTTACCTCAAAGAAGGAAGCGTCTGTTTGGGGAGCTCCGGTAATTCTGTGCGCCATCTGGACCGTTAAAATGATTATGATGATGATCCGCGTGGGGTCGAAAAGTCGGTGCACTTTCAGGATAGCGTCTCATTATAATATATTTTTTAAACTCACTCACTCCCCCAGCGGGTTTTGCCTTTCCATGTGATCAGACACGTGTTTCTAATTTTTTAAAAAAACGCTTAGGCTTGTTTCTTTGGTTGAAAGTTGATTGGGATTTACTGTTGTGAATAGTAAATCCATGGTGGATTCCTGTGGAGAGAGAAATAGAGTTTTGTGTTTCTTTGGAAGGAAAGTGGGTGGGAAAGTTGTTTTGGGATTTGTATGTGGGGCCCATAGTAAAGTTTTGTGTTTCTTTGGTAAATTGTGTGTTTGGGAAAGTTGGAGGAGGATTGTTGGTAGTTGGTTATGGTGTTATGCGGTGAGAATAACCCCCTATGTATCTCCCAAGTAGAAACTCTTCAATTAAATTAAACTAATAACTATTAATTAACTAACTATTAACTATTAAGTAAATATCTACTAAATACGCATAATTATATCGGATGTAGCAAAAAATAAATATTAAATTACCGAAATTAAATAAAAAAAGAATTAATTAATTTCATTACTGGTCAATTAAATACAAACGATGGCAGTAATTAGTTTATAAGCACCTGAATGGGGTAGGCCATTGCATTTCCACCAGTCAGAAATTGTAAAAAGTACAAATGAGTTGCAGCGAAAGCATACAACCGAAATCACTTTCGTAGGTAACATAACCCATGAACATCAGAAATATACAAAATACTTATAGTAAACATATTACAGTCTCAATGTGCAGAACAAACAACCAGTTATAAAGAGTAACATTGTACCCAACCCAACATCAACCGCTCTTGTGTATAATCAACAATAACACAACTAACATCAACCCTAGGAGCGTAAACAAAACCCACTTCACGGTGTCCATTCGCACCGTTGTCCGCTCAAATCGCCCCACGAGCGAGGCCAACCGACCCTCTATCTCTAAAAGCCGCCGATCCGAGAACGATGTGGACGAGGGAGCATTGGTGGGGCCTCTCTCAATCTCATCCAGCAACTGAAGTATCACATAGGTTGACCAGTCGGAGTGTGGTGGATCCTTCCATTCGTAGAAGTTGCATCCATTAACTCGGGATGGACAGCTCCAAAAGCGCCTGCCGGGATTTTTTCGGGTCCATGATGTCCGCCTGGCAACCTTGAGCCGACAGTAGCAAATCTTGAAGTCCTCATCATCAGCCGCCAACTCCCCGCCTGCAGCAAATCTGGGTCTGGATTGAATAGAAGAGCTGGAACCGGTGCTCATTTTAACCTTGCAAGAAAAAAAAATATTAGCGTGAATAATGATTTAAAGAGATATAACAATGAAATGAAAAATGGGGGAAGCAGCGTACCTACAGACAGTGACAACCCCGCGTAAGAATACACCACCTGGCTTAATTCAGAAGTAAAAGAAAAAAGGCAATATCGTAACATAGCGACAAATTGAACAGTATATATATGTTCATCATCATCAGGCTGAAACATATGTGAATGGCTCATAGGGTCAATATTTGGGTCATGGCTCAATGTAGTTGTTTGTGTTTATGATATACATAAGCCCTCAGGTGATGTAAGTTAATTTTTCAATAAATCCTGGTGGACATAAGCAGTTGCTCCATCACATCTCTCCCCCTCATTGGAAATGGAACCATCCAGCCTATAACCACCTATTTTTTCATACCCGAGGGACAAGGGGATCAGCTAATTATCTTCATCATTGGGCTAGGATCAGCCACAGGGCAATGCACCAACCAACAATGAAAGAGGGAAAAAATTCACATATGTTACTCAGTGTGCACAGCAGCACCAATGTGCAAAGCCCCCATAAAAATGAAATTGGCTAAAAAAATTCACATATGTTTCTAAAAATTTTGAAATTGGCAACAAAACCACATATGTTTCTCATTGTGCACAGCAGGACATATGTGCATAGCACCCCAAAAAATGAAATTGGCTAAAGAATTACATATGTTTCTAAGTATGCACAGCAGGTCCATGTGCAAAGCAACAAGAAAAATGAAAGTTGGGAAAAAAAATCAAATATGTTGCTCAAAAAATGAAAGTGTCACCAACATCACATATGTTTCTCATTGTGAACAGCAGGACCAATGTGCATAGCAACCAAAAAACTGAACTTGGCTAAAGAATCACATATGTTTCTCATTGTGCACATCAGGTCCAATGTGCATAACCAGCAGAAAAATGAAAGAGGGAAAAGAATCACATATGTTACTCAGTGTGCACAGCAGCACCAAGGTGCAAAGCCCCCCAAAAAATGAAATTGGCTAAAAAAATCACAAATGTATATAAAAAAATTGAAATTGGCAACAAAATCCCATATGTTTCTCAGTGTGCACAGCTGGACATATGTGCATAGAACCCCAAAAAAAAGAAATTGGCTAAAAACTCACCTAGGTTTCTCATTGTGCACAGCAGGTCCATTGTGCAAAGCAACCAAAATAATGAAAGTGGGAAAAAAGTCAAATAAGTTGCACAAAAAATGAAAGTGGCACCAACATCACATATGTTTCTCATTGTGAACAGAAGGACCAATGTGCATAGCACCCAAAAAACTGAACTTGGCTAAAGAATCTCCTATGTTGCTCATTGTGCACATCAGGTCCAATGTGCATAGCCAGCAGAAAATTGAAAGAGGGAAAAGAATCACATATGTTACTCAGTGTGCACAGCAGCACCAAGGTGCAAAGCCCCCCAAAAAAATGAAATTGGCTAAAAAATTCACATATGTATATAAAAAATTGAAATTGGCAACAAAATCCCATATGTTTCTCAGTGTGCACAGCAGGACATATGTGCATAGAACCCCAAAAAATTAATTTGGCTAAAAAATAACCTATGTTTCTCATTGTGCACATCAGCACCAATGTGCAAAGAAAACAAAATAATGAAATTGGGAAAAATTTCACATATGTGGGAAAAAAATTGAAATTGGCAACAACATCACATATGTTTCGCATTGTGCACAGCAGGACCTATGTGCATATCACCCAAAAAGATGAACTTGGATAAAGAATCACATATGTTGCTAAGTGTGCACAGCAGGACCATTGTGCCAAGCCACCAGAAAACTGAAAGTGGGAAAAGAATCACATATGTTACTCAGTGTGCACAGAATCACCAAGGTGCAAAGCCCCCCAAAAAATGAAATTGGCTAAAAAATTCACATATGTATATAAAAAAATTGAAATTGGCAACAAAATCCCATATGTTTCTCAGTGTGCACAGCATGACATATGTGCATAGAACCCCAGAAAATTAAATTGGCTAAAAATTAACATATGTTTCTCATTGTGCACATCAGCACCAATGTGCAAAGAAAACAAAATAATGAAATTGGGAAAAAATTCACATATGTGGGAAAAAAATTTGAAATTGGCAACAACATCACATATGTTTCGCATTGTGCACAGCAGGACCTATGTGCATATCACCCAAAAAGATGAACTTGGCTAAAGAATCACATATGTTGCTAAGTGTGCACAGCAGGACCATTGTGCCAAGCCACCAGAAAACTGAAAGTGGGAAAAAAAATCACATATGATTATCAAAAAAATTAAATTGCCAACAAAATGACATATGTTTCACATTGTGCACAGCAGGACCAAGGTGCAAAGCCCACAAAATAATGAAATTGGCTAAAAAATCACATATGTTTCACAATGTGCACAACATCACCCATGTTCAATGGCCCACCAGAAAATGAAACTGGGTAAAAATCACATATGTTTCTCAATGTTCACAGCAACACCAATTTCCAATGCCCCATCAGAGAACAAAACTGCGAAAAAATCACATATGTTTCTAAGCCATCAGAGTAACATGTTTATAAGCCTTCAGTATGTATTAGGCGGTTGCTCATTTTTAATGAACCTTCACACCTAATACAACTTTTTCTTCATAACCGAGGGACAAAGTGATCATTATATGTTATTCATCATAAGGCTGAAACATATGTGATTTTTTTGCCAATTTCATTTTTTTGGGGCTTTGCACATTGGTCCTGCGGTGCACATTGAGAAACATATATGATTTTGTAGCCCTCAGGAAGAAAGTTTAGTTAGCAATAAATCATGGTGGTCATAAGCAGTTGCTCCATCACATAACACACACGCAGAGATAGTGGAACCATCCAGCCTATATCCACCTATCTTTTTCATATCCCATGGACACATGGATCATGTACATATCTTCATCATTGGGCTTATAGGGAAACATCTACAAGGAGCCATAAACCAAATCTGATAATAGGAGCCATCCACTTATGTTTCATAATATCACACAATGCAACATGGAGACATGGCCCAAAACCTGCACCAGTAGGCCCTGCCCATATGTATCACATAACAACAAAAAACAACATGGATAAAATATACCAAAATATGTACCATGCAGCCAAATCATCAAAAGTGAGACATTAACCAAAAAATTGAACCATAGAGCATTGCAAATATGTTTCATATCAAGTCACCCAGCATTATGTAGACATGCCACATACCCTGCACCCATTAGCCTACGTCACATTGTTCACATTCACACACATAAAGCATCTAGGAGACACGCCACACAAAAAACAGCAATGCGACATGCCAATATGTTTCATACGTACCCATACAAAACATACCCAACCCCAACGACCTCTACTCCCCACGCAACCACCATACCTTATAATCCACCCATTCTCATATCTATCCGACGCCATCTCCGCTACCATATCCAGCGTTCCTCAAGTCACTGTTCATTTCTGCCACTAAATCTTCAAGTATAAGCTTTCGACTCTGCTGTGGCACGGCCAAAAATTGACGCCCAGCCAGCTCATTATACCTAACTCCCCTGTATGGAGATATGAATCCTGGCATTGTAGTATATCCAGCATCGCAAAGGTAATATTTACCTACATGCATACAAAGGCAACCAGTTTTCTGTTCAGACGCTATCTGAGATACGTAAAACTTAGTTATATGTTAATTTTAATATATTACCTTCGTACACTCGCAGCCCCAGTGGGGGGGTAAAGACAATGCATCTTTCAGGACCGTAAAATCATTTGCGGATCCTTCCCACCCGGCCAGTACGTATGTGAATCTTTTGTTTGGGGTAACAGCTGCAAGCACATTCTGCGTCACCCCCTTTCGCCCTCTAAACCGGGGTACGAGCCTTGCTGGTAGCGTGGCGTCTATGTGCGTCCCATCAATGAGACCGATGCAGTCCTACAACATATTAAATGTGAACACTGTGCATCAACAAAAGCGATCCTTATTATACTGCCACATATACATATACTCACATGTACCTTAAAATATGGGAACCAATTTGGATTATTAAGTATCTCCGGCGGCGTCTCATTCGGAGCTTGCTTCACGAACATATCCCTAAGTGCACACAGTCCCGCCATCACTTTGTTAAAATATCGGCTCACTGTCCCCCCTCCCCTTATGAAATCCACTTGCATTACCCTATTCTTTGACTTGTGCCCTACCATATGAAGGAACATGGCCACCTGCTCCTCTACGGATACATGAATAGTGTCCTTGAGAAGATCACGCTGGCGCATTAATGCTGCAAGATTCATGAAAGCATGTCTGCGCATTCGTAGGTAGTGCAAACAGCTACTTTCCGACCCCCACAAAATTCTCCGCATGTGGGATTTCCTATGCAGATCCCGCATAGCTGAGGGCTCTCTGGGTATAGGGTCGGGCCTAGCGGAATTGTGCAATTGTAAGGCTAGTACGACAAACGTTATTGCAGCTGCGGCGGCGGTACATAACTCACACCCCGAATGGTCTCCTTGTGTATCCATGTCACCCTTAATAGAATAACACATTTATTTAATGTTAATTATTTTCATAACATACTACATATGAATAACACCTTTCAGATAAAATTATGCAACTCCAAATCACTGGCCCTCAGATAAATTTTGTAATCATAGTCACACATCTGGTTGCGTTGCAGTTGCTCCTGCCTGTTAACACCATTTGTGCAACAAGGATACATGCCCAAAACACACCAAAACTGAAACAAGGAGGTAGGTGCCATGCACCAAAAATTGATAAAATTAGCCAAACCAACCAAAAGAGAAAACCCAAAATGACATAAGGAGACAAGCCAAAAAAATCTGAGACAAAGCCCCTATTGAAATATAACCAAAAAAACACATAATTCATCAATGACCCAATCCCCAAAATCTCTTAAACATTTATCCATGATCATCCCAATCCATAACATCAACAAGGAGCTAGGTGCCATGCACCAAAAATTGTTAAAATTAGCCAAACATAATAACATCAAAAACCCAAAATGCCACAAGGAGCCATGCCAAAAAAAAGTGATACGAAGCCCCATAGACTATAACCAAAAAAACACTGAATTCATCAATTATCCAATTCCCAAAACGTCTTATACAGTTATCCATGATCATCCCATTACATAACATCAACAAGGAGATAGGTGCCATGCACATCAAAATTGTTAAAAGTAGCCACACATAATAACATCAAATTCCCAAAATGACACAATGAGCCTTGACAAAAAAAGTGATACAAATTCCCAAATAATACCACCAAAAAAACACATAATTCATCAATGACCCAATCCCCAAAAAATCAATAACACTTAACCATGACCATCCCATTCCATACCTAAATCACATATGTAGGAGCCATGGCCCACATATTTATTACATTCTCCAAACATAACAACAACAAAAACCCCAAGCTGAAATAATGAGACATGCGCAAAAAAATTCATCAAATCTTTTGTTATTTTATATTGAAATCGAGGCATTTATAATATTTCAAAAATAACCCCTTTCACTTCAGAAAAATTGAAAAACCCTCGTTTGCACAAATATGTTATTAACAGGAACCTTCAAGCACGCCCTCCAGCATATATAACTTTATCCCATCCTCTCATTCCAACTTCATATTTTTATTTTTCATCACTGGGCTTTTTGGAATAATGCACACCTTAGGGCCTGTTTCTTTGCGTTGATTATGTGGATTTAGTTAATTCACATATGTTGTAAATGGGGATCAGTAACTAGAATCATGCACATATTCCCATCATCATAAGCAACAGAATTTCATCGAAGCAAATGGGTGAGAAATCCCAAAATAACATCACCAATGTGCATCACCCACTAAATCACAACCTCATAACCGCATAATCATCGAAGCTATTGGTTGCAATATCACAAAATTTCGAAACCCTATCTTCAAATCACCCAAAGCAACAACATCAGAAAATCACATATTGCTCAAGGCAGAGGGTTTCAAAAATCACAGAATTTCGAAACCCTAATGTCATGCAAACATTCAGTACAAAAATCACATATCAAACACCCATTTCATCAAGTTCATCAACTGAAAATGCCAAAAGTTAACGTAGGGCTTCAGAAATTATACCTTCGAGCAAGCAGGCGTTCAGAAATCACCTCGACCCTAACCGATCTGCTAGGGTTCTGCACAAAGCTTCGCCGGCGTTGAAAAGCCCTAAGCTTGGCACACCTCAGCAAGATCTGCCTCTTTGAAACCCTAGAAATCCCGTTTGAAACCCTAAACCACCAAGATCAGACGGCGGTTGCCTCCCGCGCCCGAGAAAGAGGGGTGAGGTGATCTCAGCGGGGCCCAAATCAAGGATTCCCGCCTGCAATCCCCACAAATTCCGGGGATTTCGCAGCCGAGAAAGTGCCTAGACACGTCGGAGAGAGAGGGCGGAGGAATCGCGCTCAACTTTCTCCGCAAAGAAATAGGCCGAGGGAAAGCGAAAAAGGGATTTTGGTGAATAGTGAGAGAAGTGACGGAGAACAGTAGATTTTTAGGACTTTCTCGGACGCTTTCCTTGCAAAGAAACAGGCCCTTAAATTCAGCTGACACGTGGGACAAGATATATCACACTCACACAACTTTCACGTCCAACGGAACGTCCGGGGGCCGTTCACGTGGAAGAGCTTATATTTAAGAAACAGTTATGTTTCCTTTACAAAAAAGCGGCGGCTGAGTTTGTGGTGGAAAATACGAGGTCGTTAGGAACTCACACAAGAGATGTGATTCACTCACGCAACTAAAGGTGGTCGAACGGTACGAAAGCCTGCGTTTTGGTCCGGTTGTGGTGGCTTTGATCGGGCAACGGGCGAAGCACGGCCTGGCGCAAGTGCGGGGCTTCCGGCTGATTTCAGTCCGACAGGCCGGGCCAGCCCGAGCCGCTTACTTTTTCTCTAAGCGCGCGGGGGGGGGGCGCGCAAATGACGGTTCTCATCCCCCAAGCGGGGCATTTTGCTCTTTTTCGGGGGAAAAGACCGAAAAAACCCCCCAACGATCAGTTGAGTGGGGTTTGGGTCTTTTTACGCCCTAAAAATTCCTATAAATACGGTCACTCTCCACTCTTATTTTTTAGTTCAGTTTATTGCCAGCCCACCTACAAGTGGGATCGACAAAATTTACTTGGAGAAACCGCGTAGCTATGTTTTTTATGTGCGTCAAGTGTCTAGCATTGAGGAGCCACATAGGAATTATCGACCATATATGATTGAAGCACCACGGAATCATGAACTTGCATCATGCTTCAATCATATATGGTCGAGAATTCCTTTGTGGCTCCTCAATACTAGACGCTTGACGCACATCAAAAACATATCTACGAGATTTCACCAAGAAAATTTCATCGATCCCACTTTGTAGGTGGGTTAGCAGTGAACTGATCTACAGACGCACATCCCATGTCAAAACTATATGAAATCCGCACTTTGACACCTGAAATTCTGTAACGAGTAGATACTTCCGCAGGAGCATAATCGATTTTCTGGTTAAATACATTACGAGAGTCTCTCATAACGAGTAGATCCTTCTATTAGTATTTGTTCCTTGTATTTGTATTGCATCATAGTTTTTTAAAATTTTTATGACCAATGTATGATGGGTAAGGCTGGCCGACTTATGTCCCCCCTCAAAAAAATTTAATTTATAGTATGTTTAAATGTTTAATTGCATTAAAGTTTTTTTTATTTTTATGGCCATTGTATGAGGGGTAAGGCTGGCCGACTTATGCCCCTGTCAAAAAAATTTAATTTATAATATGTTTAATTGTTTAATTGTGCATTTAGTAATAAAATAATTTAGTTAATAATATGTTTAATTAATAATACAAAATTTAATATACTTCATTTTATAAATATACTAGCAAATAACCCATGCACACGTGCACGGGGCTGGAAAACAGTCAGAAAATGAAGGGGAAAGAAGAAAAAGTGTGGGTGTGTTGGGGGAGGGTCCATTGGATAAATTGCAAAACCCGGAAAAAGGATAGGGAAATAAGGAAAAGTGTTGGGTGTTTGTGTGGTCTAGTGGCAAAATGCAAAAACGGGGAAATTGAGGGAGAAAGAAGAAAAAGTATGGATGTGTGTGGATGGTCTAGGGGCAAAAATGCCAAAACCGGGATTGTATGTGCAAAATGCCACACCTCCTCTCTTATCCCTCAAAATCTCATCTCTTATCCAATTTCTCTTATCCAATATCTCTTACCCAAAAACACATGATAGCAAATAACCCGTGCACACGTGCACGTGGACTGAAAAAACCGATCATAAAAGGGGGAAGAAGAAAAAGTGTGGTTGTGTGTATGGGGCGGGTCCAAGGGCAAAAATGCAAAAAAACGGGGTTGTATGTGCAAAATTCCCCACATCCTTTATTATCCCTCAAAATATCATCTCTTATCCAATTTCTCTTGTCCAAATTCTCTTATCCAATTTCTCTTGATAACATCCATCTTTGTAGAATAGATATCCCTTAAAATATCTTCTCTTGTCCAAATTCTCTTGTCCAAATTCTCTTGTCCGATTTCTCTTGATAACATCCCTCATTTGTAATATAGATTTTTCTTTTTAAATATGCTTAATTGTTTAAATATGTTTAAATGTTTAAGAAATTTGAAGGAATTTTAAATAATTTAAAAGTTTTTTTTTTAAATTTTAAAATTTTAAAATTTTTCGTGCCGTCTGGGCCCAAACGGGAACCGGGCCGCAGGCCGGGCTTCCAGGGGGTTTTCCCCTTCCCGACCCAGCCAGGCCAAAAGGTCAAACTGGCCGGCCCAGCCTGTGGCCCAGTCAAAGCCTAGCCGGGCCCGGCCCGTTGGACACCTTGCCACGCAACCAATAAAAAGAGAGAGAAGAGAGAGAGAGAGAGAGTGTGTGTGTGTGTCGTCTGGGGGTAAAATGGGAAACATTGTAGTTAAAGTGCAAAATGTGTGGGGTCTTAGTGAAAAAAGACCGATGGCAAACACATAAATATGGGGAAGAGGGATGGGCATTTTGGTTTTAGAAAAAAGCAATGGCAAGCTTGCAAATAAGGAGAAGTGTAGGATGCTTTATTTGGGATTACTGATCGTGCCTCGGGATACACACGCACCTGGGACAAGCGACTCGTAGTCTTACCGCAAGCGCACGGTGTAGCGGTGAGCGGGTATCGAACTCAGGGAGGAACAATGACAGTGTCTCTTTCCGATCACCTAGCTATCAAAATGGTCGAGAATAGTTTGTGATATAATGGTTGCAATCGTTCAATTATAGAAAGAAATATCAATTAAAGAAAACGTCTAGTGATAGGGAATCCCCGCTACGGACCGTATCTCATCCTTGTGATTCTAAGGTTACATCATAGCTAGACTCGAATTTAGGTGAACTAGTCGCAACTAAATGTAGAACCAAACTCATGCTCTCGCGCTATTGCCGGTCTATAGCGAACCTAGGATGTGGCCCAATCTCTTGCAAATCCTAACCTAAGCCGCTAGCGTGAAGAACAACATCATCGTTCAATCGTATCTCGAGCCCACTCTCGTGCAAACTCGAGCTACGACCTAGGTTGAGATAGTTCATACCCGTCCAATCTCTTGCAAACGGGTATTGGTATATAATCACGATTGAAAACCCTAGCGTTGGTCCAATCTCTTGCAAACCAATTCTAGAGGAGTCCAGTCGTAAATCTAAATCGAATTTCTAGGGCTTCCTATCAATTGGGACCCAATCTCTTGCAAATCCCAATCGATGGAAATACCTAGCTATCCGTAATTAATCAATCCCAACCTAACCCTAATCAATTCTAGCAAGAATTTTACCAATTCATCACAATTTAAAAATAGGGTCTATAGGGTTCATCCCTACGCCCTAAGACGATAAAACTACTCACTAATCGTCATGCAATTCATAAGAAAATCAATAACAAAATCAACACAATTCATTGCAATAGAGAAATTATCAACAAAAATAGGGTTTTTGATAAGAAGAGAGACAAACCAATGAGAATCCAATAGCATCCAACAAAAGTAGCCTTTTTAATCTCTCCAAAAAAACTAAATCTAATGATCTAAAAAGCTCTCAAAAAGGCTGCCAAAAAGTATCAAAAAGTCCTCCTAAACTAGGGCAAAAACTGGGTTTAAATACCCTCAAAATCGCCCAGAAAATCGTGACCAAAATGCCCCTGCGCAGCCCAGAAATCGCACTTTACGCCGCAGGCGGAGCGGCTCACTCGGCCGAGTGACGAACCCTGTACATTTCCAGTAAGTCGGCGATTTTTGGGGGTCTGTCTTCGGAGGTGACTCGGCCGAGTGGCTTTACTCACTCGGCCGAGGGGCATTCGGTACTCGGCCGAGTCGGAACCCTCAATCGCCTGACGGATTCCAGTAAGTCGGCTCCTTTGATGGGTGGATTTCCCCGTGCCACTCGGGCGAGGGGATCTCCATACTCGGCCGAGTGGACTATCGTCACTCGGCCGAGTGCACGCTGATTTCCTTCTGTGGTGCGTGTCCGGTCTGGTCGGCCGAGTGGTCTTCTTGCTCGGCCGAGTGAGTGCTTCACTCGGCCGAGTGACATGCTGTAGATGCCCAATCTTCTTCGTTTCTCCTCCTCGTCGCTCCTACGAAGTTCCTTTTTCTTTCACTCGTCTTTCATCGCCGAATAGCCCTCAAAAGAGCCTTGGGTGACACTCCGGAGTGGGTGCAAATCCTCTTGATCTCAAAATCACTCCGAATCACTCCATATCTCCTGAAATACGACAAAAACAAGAAATCGTGAAAAGCATCACAATATTGTCGAATAATCGCGAAAAACGCGATATGAGCGATCAAAGTGGCATGCAAACATGCAGAAAAAGGGTGTAAAATATGGAGTGATCAAAATCCCCCAAGGTTACCTCTTACTCCTCCTCCATGAAGATGAGTAAAAAGCGAACCCGACGGTCAAAATAATGGAAAAGAAGGAAAATAAAAATAAAAATAGAATAGAAAGCGAAGAAGGGGGGTGCTAGATCATTTTTCTTAGGACGTGTGTTTTGCTTACTCATATAGCATACATCGAATATAAAACACATGTCACAGACTTTTATCTCGATATCGTAGTATAATGATGCATTCGAAATAGAAAACCCCAAAATATCAAAATAGCATGAAATATGGAATCATTCTATGATTAACATCGTCTGAAGCATCTAAAGCGGTATGCATAGTCATAGATCACACACTTTTCAATTGAATGCTTTCTATAAGGAGTATACGAGATATCACACAATGTGGAATAGTAAGAATAGAAAAGTATGGTTTTCATGAAATGAATGCTAAGTGTCGACCTCTGGATTTCGTGAAACTTTAGCAATCTCACCGAGTACAGAAGATTACTTAGCCTAGGTTGTCATGCACTGTCAAGTAGTCACTCTCTCACACATCATTGGATCCTCTCCCCCAAGCTTATCCATAAGCATGGTGGCATAAACAAATCAATATGTACATTCCCCATTTCTTTTGAAGCTCCAAAAAAAATAAAAATAAAAATAAAAACAAAAGAGGGAAGAAAGAGAGAAAGAGTATGAGATGGGATCGTTTATAAACTTCTTTTCTCTTTTCTTTTCTTTTTCTCAATTTTTCTCTCTTTTTTGAATAAACATATATACATAAGCGAATAAGCGATCCCAAATCAAAAGAGAGAAGGATATACAGGTGTGTGTGTGTGTGTATATATATATATATTGATTTTGGGGAATTGGAGCATGGGATATAACAGCGGGGAAATGCCGATAATAGACATGCTAAGGGGGGGTTCACCAATGAATTTCAAATAGAGAAATAATGCTCAAGATATGTGGAGAAAGAAATAAATGTATCACTCGGTTCACTCTATAGGACGTGCACGACAACTTTCAGCAGATTAATATAATCTACTCAGTTTAATCTCAAAAAGTAAACTAGTCCAGATATATCATCCTAGCAAACATTCAATCAACCTGAAGGTGAAGCGTACAATTCATGCAATAAGAAGTGATACGAGACAGGAAAGCAGTACTCCAGATATAAGCAATCAATGCGTGAAGCTTGGTGTGTTTTCTATGAAAAGCATACATATGAATCATCAGACATCAGCTAATAACAGAATCTCATCCATATTCATACAGAAAAAGAGTGGGTTACTATTTTAAATGCAAAGCAGAACATAGCATATGATATCTGAAACAAAAGCTAGGACATGACAAAATAGCATGCACATAGAGATGGGCTAACACCACGTCATCATCATCACAGAAAAGTCATCTCTAGCAAAAGATGAAAGAAATAAAGATAAAAGAAAATAGAACTATATATACAATGCAGCACACAAAGAAAATAGGAAAATGTGATGCATGGTAAAAAACGAAAAAGCGGCAAAAATAAGTGCAAAAGTGGAAAAAATGTGAGAAATCAAAAATAAAGGGCGGCAAAAATAAAAAGTGTGAGAACTCACTCCCCCAAGCTGAAGTGCACAGTATCCTCAATGTGCAAAGTGTAGCACACCGAGAGACGTGAAGTGGGTGGGGTGGGTGAGGATGCATGCATGATGAAAAAGAAAGAAAAACAAAAAGAAAATAAGATGTGAATGAATGTGATGCATGCAAAGATCAGTATGGTGCAGATATAAGTGTCCCCAAAAAGTCTCTCCCTCACTTCCAAAAAGAGATAAAAAGATATGACCAATTAGGTACCAAAATAGTACGTGGAGGAAGGGGGCAAAAATCACCAGGCCCAAGAACAAACGGGCAGCAAAACGACAAAAATATCAGAGGCATCAAGAGTGTGCCTAAGCTGGTGGTGGCGCTGCACCAGCACCGTCCTGTGGCGGAGGTGGTGGTAGAGGTGGTGGGCGTGGTAGCTGCTGGGTGGGTGTCGGTGGTGGGGGCAGACGCGCCAGAATCTGATTCAGGCAAGCCTGAATATCGGGAAGGATGGCGACGCGGGTCTGCACGGAACTAACTGTGGCGGAGAGAGCCCTAAAGTCCCCTCTAAGTCCACTAACAGACCCCTCAAGAGCATGAATGCTCTGAACTAGAGTGTCGGGGGGGGTGGTGGAGCAGAGGGATGCACAAGTTTAACAGGTGAAGTGCGGGGCTGTCTCACGCGGGTAGTGTAGAGGACGGGTCAAGCAGGGTAGTGGGGTAGTGGTGTTGTGCTCACTACGTGATGCCCAGCCTCAGTGTGAGGCTGGGACACAGGCTGGGTCGAAGCAGAAGCAGAAGCAGCAGAGGTGGAAGTAAAAATGGGCGACGAGGCGGCGGGAGAGGTCAGTGACGCAAACGTGGGGACAGAAGTCACGACGCTCTCGGTAAAGACAAGGGCGGTGGAGACCGAAAGGTCGACGACTGGGGAGGCTGTGAAGGGCACAAAAGATGACTCCCCAGGAGTCATGGACAACAGTCGGGAGAGGGTCTCCACGGCAGCGTTAAAGGAAGACTCGCCGCTCTCAAGAATGGTGGGTGGACGCTCGGGGCTCTGTGTAGCAATGGGCTCGACAGAAATAGGCGCAGTGGTGGTGGTGGTGGACAACTCAGGTAAAGTGCTCCCGACACTAACAGACGTGTGGACAGAGGTGTCGGGAGGTGCAGACAGTGCAGGTGCAGGCTGAGGGATCACGGGGTCGACATGTGGTGCAGGGGGTGCCTGCTCAGCATCCTCGGGCTCAAGCATGTAGGCGGCGGATAAGAAGATCCATCGCTGGAATCCAGTCCCCATGAGCCGGTCCAATGTGTGTTCGAGCGGGGCTAGGGAGAACCATGTAATCAGCGCTGAAGGGACCGTGCAACCACACCCAGTGCTGACGACCGTGGGGACGAAGCATCTTCATCCGGGCCATAACATCTATAAAAAGTGAAGTGGGACCCGGAGGTCGACGCAAGTCGTCAGGTAGGTCCACGCCGGTTATAAGGGCCAAAAGGGTGATCAGACCGCTGCAACAGATAGGTGAGCGCGCGCTCACCGAAATGATAATGCGGTCCAAAAACCAACTGGCAATGTCGATCTCGACGGCGGGGACCAAATCGTCACTACCCCTATCTAGAACCCTAGGGCGAGTCATCGCATAGAGCATGTAGAGCTCTGGCATAGACATGGTCCCGGGCTCGTACCTCACGAGAAAAGTAGTCGTCATAAGGCGTTGTGCAATGCGAAGGCAGGGGTGGAGGATAGCTGATGCCTTGGCCCTACTAGGGTCAAAGGCGAGTGGGGATCCCGTGATCCATGTCCAGAAGGTGTGGGTGTCGAACGACGGGGGTGGGATGTGCGTGGGAGCGTAGGCTCGGTCAGGGTCAGGGACGGCGGGCCATTGGAAAAATGCTCTAAGCATGTCGAGAGTGATCTCGTACTCTCGATCCATCAATCGGAAGGAGCATCCTCCAGTGGTCCGGTCAATGAAACTGAGGACCTTTAGTGTCGGACGGATGTAAGTATCCGCCGACACCGACAGAAAATCACGTCATCCCACTTGTCGTACAACGTGAGAAGCCCCTCAAGTACCCCTAGGCGATTTAGGTCGGCTAGGTGTGTAAACCTAGATGGTACTATCGAGCGATGGCAGATACGCTCGAATCTGGCGCGGTGTGCGTCATTTCGAAACGTAATCCCCATCGGCCCGACGGCGGGAGCGGGTGGTGGAACGGGATCAGCAGGGATCGGCTGTGTAGGTGGTGGTGGGCTAGGTGGAGGGAGTCCTCCCTAGCGAAAGAGGGACCAGGATCATCGGTCCTCTTCCGCTTCAAAGCGCCTCCCCGTGTACGTGGCCTAGTGCGCGACGGCATGTGTGCCGTGAGACGTGTCCCAACCAAATAAGTAATGCGACGTGCTAAATGATGGAACGAGTATACATGAACATGCCGCGAGAGCAATCAGTAGTGTGTGCAAAGAGACGCCTCCGCCGCGAAGCTCAAAGCGCGTCCAAAAACTCCCCAAAGCTCCCCCAAGCTAGCCTGCAAATCAAACGATCAAATCAGCGAATAATATTCAATATATATGGGGGAGATAGGGGATAATAGATAGATATGGAAATTAATTTGAATTTGGGGTTCACGGGTGTACAATTCAAGAGAAATGGGGAGAAATGGGGGTTTTGGGGCAAAAGAGGGGTGGGTCGGAGGCGGCGCCGGTGGTGGGGAGGTCGGCCGGTCGTCAGCGGGTTGACGGGGCGTCGGTTGCTGGCGAGTGGGGGCCGGCTCAGGCATCGGCGTGAGCAAATTGGGCGAGGGAAAGTTGTAGCGGGCGAGGGAAGCGCAATCGGCAGCGGCTTGGGCGAAGAAATTGGGAAATTTTGAGTATCGTAAATCACGCCCGCTGCGCTGCCGCTTATATAGGAAATGTTACGACTCGGCCGAGTGACAATGTCACTCGGCCGAGTGGCGTAAACTAAAAAAAATTTCAAATTCTCCTCGCCACTTACGACTCGGCCGAGTGGCTTTGATTCACTCGGCCGAAGGGAGAAACTCCACTCGGCCGAGTGGCTCTGCCACTCAGCAATTCTTGAGCTAGGAGGGTATCTGTTTCACTCAGTCGAGTGATAAGGTACTCGACCGAGTGGCAATTAAGACTAAAAGTTACAGAAAGTGACAGAGAGTTGGTCTACAGAAACTTCTCTGTTTGGTGCTCCACTCAGCCGAGTGGAGTCTTTGGTCGGCCGAGTGGTATAAACTACTCGGCCGAGTGAGGTGCCTTTTTCTGCATCGGCTCTCCGTTTTCGCTCCAATCTCTGTTTTCTTCCTCCAGTCTGTTTCTTCCTCTTCCTAAGGCCTGAGCGCATTTCTGGAGCACTCTCCCTTGCCTCGGTCATCCTCCATATGAGTGATC
The DNA here is from genome assembly GCA_030789695.1 of Scilla litardierei. Taxonomy (NCBI): domain Eukaryota; kingdom Viridiplantae; phylum Streptophyta; class Magnoliopsida; order Asparagales; family Asparagaceae; genus Scilla; species Scilla litardierei. The sequence continues at coordinate 59,716,805 of CM061132.1, forward strand.
TCCCTTTCTCATTCTCCTGTCATGAAAATTAGGACCCGTTGTCACGATTTTCATAGACACTAGACTCTAAACACTAATAAAAGTCTAAACCAAAAATGAAAATCAAATAAAAACAATGCAAAAACCGTCGGATTACCTCCTAACAAGCGCTCATTTAAGGTCATGAGCTGGACCCCTTTAGATATTCGTTTAGCTCGTGATGTTGGGCGCATACGAGATACGCTCGTCAAATTTGCCGGGAAGGCCGCTTGGATTTGGGTCGTGATGATCATTGGTCTTCCTCGGTGCCCCCTCATCATGGGCAATGTTGGGGGGTAAGTCCACCAAGCTTGAGCTAGTTCCTATCTTCTTCTTGGCCGGTGACACCGATCTTCGATACGGTGGAGCTTTCTTTGGTTTCTTGGCCGTTGAGAGCTTGCAAAGCTCTCGTATTCTTGCGACATCAGCGTCACCTTCATCATCGTCTGTGGAGCTATCTGGAGGGTCCTCCAACTTCTCTTCATCGCTAGAAGGTTGGCCTTCTTCGAAGCCATCGTCATGGAGAGCGCCAATAGAGTGGGGAATTACTTCTTCAATCACCTCATCGAGGAGATCCACATAGTCCAACTCCTCGTGATAGGGCATATGCTTCATGGCTTGGGTATGTGGAGCTCGAATTCGATGTTCCCGACATTCAAGGATAGAGTTCCTTCCCACACGTCGACAATAACACTGGCGGTTGCGAGGAACTGGCGTCCAAGTATGAGCGAAGTGTCGCCCTCTTCCTTGATGTCCATGATGACAAAATCACAAGGTAAGCATATCCCTCCCGGAACTTGAAGTGGAATGTTCTCTGCGATCCATACCGGCCTAGTAATCCGACCGTCCGCAAGTTGAATTCTCATGTTGGTCGGCTTCAAGTCGGTGCCCGTGTTCAATTTTCGGAACATGGTAAGGGGCATAAGGCTCACACTCGCGCCCAAGTCAACTAAAGCTTTTTGCAATGGGACGCCTCCTAGTGTGCAAGGGATGCGGAAACTCCCGGGATCCTTGAATTTCGCAGGATCCTTTTCCTTCTGGGTAAACCAAGTTCCTTGTTCCGCAAGCATGATTTTCTCCTTTCTTTTCTTTCCCGATATCAAGTCCTTCAAGAACTTCGCGTAAGACGGGATCTCCACTATTGCATCTAAGAAAGGAATATTGAGGCTTACTCCCCTCAAATATTCAAGGAACTTGGCAAGCCTTTTCTCTATCTTGGCTCTAGCTAGCCGTTGTGGAAACGGCACCGGCGGCATGTAGCGGCGCTCATCAATTGGCTTTGCCACTTCAGAATTTCCTCCTCCAATCGGCTCCTTTTGGCTCTCCTCTTCAATTGCCGGCTCTTTTTCTTCCAAAATCTCCACCACGGGTTCTTTGTTTTGGGTCATAGCGAGAGTGGTATCCTTCCCGCCCCTTATTGTAATCGCCACCACCGCATTGATGTGGCCGGTGTTGCTCCGTGGATTGGGCTTGGGTTGAGCCGACAATTGTTGGGTGTTCTTGTTTAGCAACGCAAGTTGCTCTCCAAGTTGAGCGACGACCATATTTAGTGAATCTTGTCCCGCCGCCAACTTAGCGTTGATCTTTCTTTGCTCCACCATGAACTCCTCCACCCTAGCTTCATGGTCCGATCGTGGTTGAGCTTGAGGTGGGTTGGGAGCTCTCCAACCTTGATTGTAACCGGACGGTCTATACGGTCCCGCTTGTTGCCTAGGCGGGTAATTTTGTTGCGGTGGCCCCCTTGGTTGGTACTGAGGTTGTGGTGGTGGAGGTCGAGCTTGAGGAAGTTGTTGTGGAGGGGGGTTCAAAGCACCATCATTGTTTGCATATGAAAAGCCCGGATGGTTTCTAGCGGTCGGGTTGGCCCAATATCCGGAGTTCCCCGCAACATATTGCACTTGTTCCAAGGCTCCCTCTCCATGCTCTCCTCCTACATACATGACTTGAGATTGGTCTTGCCAATCGCTCATATTGCTTATCGGCGTAGATGTAGAGGGTGCTCCATGTGGCTCGGTGATATACTTCTCCAATCTCTCCACTACCTTGTGGAGCGAGTCAAATTTGTTCGAAAGCTCAGCTACGGCCTTGGCCTCATAAATGCTAGTGGGCTTCAAGGAGGACGAAGAATGTCATCACTCGTCGCCCCATTGTTGGTTATTAGAGGCCATCTCCTTTAACAAGGCCGTAGCTTCATCCGGGGTCTTTGATAATATGGCTCCATTGGCAGTTGCATCTATAATTTGCTTCGTGCCCGGTTGGAGTCCATTATAAAAACTGTGAACAAGCTCCCAATCTTCTATACTGTGATGGGGGCATTGATGCTGTAAATCCTAGAAGCGCTCACATGCCTCATAGAGGGTCTCCTGCGGTCCTTGCTTAAAGGACATGAGAGCACCCCGTATCTTCACCGTCTTGGATGGCGGGTAGAATTTGTCAACGAAGGCGCTAGCCAACTCATCCCAAGTAGTGAATGTACCTTCCGCCTACGTCCTCAACTAATATAAAACTTTGTCTTTGAGTGTAAAGGGGAAGAGCCGCAGTCAGATTGCATCAACAGAAACGCCCAGCATTTGGAAGGTGGCGCACTTGGACGAGAAAAGCTGGATGTGATAATGTGGATTCTCATGGGAGTTCCCATGAAACGGGTCTTGTTGCATCAATACTACCAATACCGTCTTTAGCTCAAAATTCTTGTCCGTCACCAACTCCGACATAGCGATGGAAGAGGTAGTGGAGGAAGTCTTAGGCCGAAGCCTATCTCTGATGGATATAATCCTCGCCATACATGCCGCTAATTCCTCCGGTGTCTTTGTACGGTTCATACAATCACCCTCCGTAGCGTGCCTTCTCTCGGCTCTGATCCTCCTCACGGTACGTTCGATCTCCGGATCAAATAGTATTTCCTCGGGGTTTGATGTAGATCTCGTGTACATGCAAAGGAAAACAGAGTTTCAAAGGAATTGTTAGCACGGTTAAGGAGTAAAAAGATAAAAGTAATAAAAGAAAAAGAAGATACTAAGTAAAGAGAATAAAACACTGTCGCCTCCCCGGTAACGGCGCCAAAAACTTGATCGCGCCCCGGGATACACACGCACCCGGGACAAGCGACTCGTAGTCTTACCGCAAGTGCACGGTGTAGCGGCGAGCGGGTATCGAACTCAGGGAGAAACAATGACAGTGTCTCTTTCCGATCACCTAGCTATCAAAATGGTCGAGAATAGTTTGTGATATAATGGTCGCAATCGTTCAATTATAGAAAGAAATATCAATTAAAGAAAACGTCTAGGATAGGGAATCCCCACTAAGGACCGTATCTCATCCTTGTGATTCTAAGGTTACATCATAGCTAGACTCGAATTTAGGTGAACTAGTCGCAACTAAATGTAGAACCAAGCTCACGCTCTCGTGCTATTGCCGGTCTATAGCGAACCTAGGATATGGCCCAATCTCTTGCAAACCCTAACCTAAGCCGCTAGCGTGAAGAACAACATCATCGTTCAATCGTATCTCGAGCCCACTCTCGTGCAAACTCGAGCTACGACCTAGGTTGAGATAGTTCATACCCGTCCAATCTCTTGCAAACGGGTATTGGTATATAATCACGATTGAAAACCCTAGCGTTGGTCCAATCTCTTGCAAACCAATTCTAGAGGAGTCCGGTTGTAAATCTAAATCGAATTTCTAGGGCTTCCTATCAATTGGGACCCAATCTCTTGCAAATCCCAATCGATGGAAATCCCTAGCTATCCGTAATTAATCAATCCCAACCTAACCCTAATCAATTCTAGCAAGAATTTCACCAATTCATCACAATTTAGAAATAGGTCCTATAGGGTTCATCCCTACGCCCTAAGACAATAAAACTACTCACTAATCGTCATGCAATTCATAAGAAAATCAATAACAAAATCAACACAATTCATTGCAATAGAGAAATTATCAACAAAAATAGGGTTTTTGATAAGAAGAGAGATAAACCAATGAGAATCCAATAGCATCCAACAAAAGTAGCCTTTTAATCTCTCCAAAAAAACTAAATCTAATGATCTAAAAAGCTCTCAAAAAGGCTGCCAAAAAGTATCAAAAAGTCCTCCTAAACTAGGGCAAAAACTGGGTTTAAATACCCTCAAAATCGCCCAGAAAATCGTGACCAAAATGCCCCTGCACAGCCCAGAAATCGTACTTTACGCAGCAGGCGGAGCGGCTCACTCAGCCGAGTGACAAATGTCACTCGGTCGAGTGACAAACCCTGTACATTTCCAGTAAGTCGGCGATTTTCAGGGGTCTGTCTTCGGAGGTGACTCGGCCGAGTGGCTTTACTCACTCGGTCGAGGGGCATTCGGTACTTGGCCGAGTCAGAACCCTCAATCGCCTGACGGATTCCAGTAAGTCGGCTCCTTTAATAGGTGGATTTTCCCGTGCCACTCGGGCGAGGGGATCTCCATACTCGACCGAGTGGACTATCGTCACTCGGCCGAGTGCACGTTGATTTCCTTCTGTGGTGCGTGACTGGTCTGGTCGGCTGAGTGGTCTTCTTGCTCGGCCGAGCGAGTGCTTCATTCGGCCGAGTGACATGTTGTAGATGCCCAATCTTCTTCGTTTCTCCTCCTCGTCGCTCCTACGAAGTTCCTTCTTCTTCCACTCGTCTTCCATCGTTGAATAGCCCTCAAAAGAGCCTTGGGTGACACTCCGGAGTGGGTGCAAATCCTCTTGATCTCAAAATCACTCCGAATCGCTCCATATCTCCTGAAATACGACAAAAACAAGAAATCGTGAAATGCATCGCAATATTGTCGAATAATCGCGAAAAACGCGATATGAGCGATCAAAGTGGCATGCAAACATGCAGAAAAAGGGTGTAAAATATGGAGTGATCAATTACCACAACATCATCCAACAACAAACTCAACCCACCCCAAATGGTCTCCACCATGATAAGGTGGCAAAACCTATACCAACCATTTGTCCTATTGGGTTTGTCATAGTAGGACAAACATGTGACTCACATCCCACATTTGTAATATAGTTGATTTTCTTGCTAAAAAACTGGTCACTTTTCTACCAAAAAACTGGTCACTTGATATGGGAGTTACTATACGCAAACCTAGTTGATAAAAACACATGCCATTTATTTACAAGTTTGCCATTCAAAATTACCATTGAAATTTTTTCCTCGTCCACCATCCTCTTCTACTCATCCACCATCATCTTCCTCTTCTTCTCCGTCACCGGCGCAACATCCCCGCAACCCATCTCCCTACCGAACCCCCAAAACCATCCTGTGACGGCGACGCATCAACGACGAGGGAGGGGATGAGGAAGGAAGACTATGTAGACGAAGAAGATGTAGATTGGAGGGGATGATGAAGGTGAGAGGTCGACAGCGCGGGGGTTCAATATGGGGCTACAGAGATATATCGGCGGCTGTTGCTGGCAGGCAGAAGTGGAGAAAGAGGTGGAGGAGGAGATGGATAATGTGGACATGAGGTTATGTGTAAAGGAAAGAACCAATTTTTAAATTATTTTTGGGGAAAGGTGTGTGAAGTAGTCTGGGTAGAAATTTGGTCTGTGTATGGATTTAACTGGTTGATATAGACCGGCATGTAAAGATGAAAGTGGTGAAGGGTTAAAAAATTGAAAATGGATGGTATTGTCATGGATACATTATCTTGAGCGATGAGGAGTTTGTATTCTACTTAACTATTGTATCCTACCCTTGTGTGAACTCTTTATATCCCTTATAAATAAAGACATGGGTCTCCCTCAAGAAGCACTTCACAACACGTTATTGGCACACTGTTCTCTGAGAAAGATTTTGATTTTGAGGGTTAGGGTTTTAATTCCTGTGTTATTTAAATCTGTCCCTCTCTCTCTCCCTCGTTCTACTTCTGAGATTCTACATGAAATAATTTGGAGCACTGCATTGTTGGATCTGAGCTTCCATAAGAATCTCAACCTTTACAGAGGGAGGACGGTCGTATACATGCTTGACGTGCGTTTATATTTCATATATTTGTGCACGTTTTCTCCCGTGGGTTTCCATTATTTACCGCCGTCTTGTATTCGTTTTCTCGTGTTTTCTCGTTTTCTTTCACTTTTCCGTGTTTTTGGTAATTTGCAGGAATTTACAGCATTTGGGACATAAAACAACGATATCATGAGTCCCCGGAGCAACGGGAGGGGTCACGCGTGATCCAGGGGGTCAAATGACCAAGATTGCCATCTTTCAGCCCCCACCCGATCGGTTGGACACAGCCAACCGATCGGGTGATGCACGCGTGTCCGACCCGGGCGGAAGATGAAGCCAAGTGAAGATCAACCGACCGGTTCGTCGACCGGTTGAACACAACTGAGTTCTCGGGAATTTGGGCGTAATTCCAACCGATCGGGTGACTTATCACCCGATCGGTTCATCTGTAGCCGCATCGCCTCAAATATCGAACCGACGGCTCCACCCGCTCTCCTCAGTGACCGGTTGAAGCTCCCGAAGGCGACGGCCGAAGCAACAAGCTGCTCACCCGATCAGTTGACATTTCAACCGATCGGGTGGCCTTTTCGTCCCCTTTCGCGCACCGCTACTCATTCATTGAAGATTTGCTATCATTCCAGAAGGATTTTGGGTGATCTCTTATTTTTCTAGCGTCGGCATCGTCGTTAGCTTTCCAACGGTAGGTCGCATGCCCGAATCCGATTTTTCTAGATTTTTCTGGAATTTTCTGAGCGCAGCTGTGTGCTGAAATTGGCTGCTGTCTGAAATTTCACTTCAACCGATCGGTTGGGAGTCCAACCGATCGGTTGAAGTCAATTTCAGCAGTTTCGTGCTCTCTGTTTATTCCACCCGATCGGGTGAGTTTTCACCCGATCGGGTGGGCCTTTTTTTGACAGTTCTGAATCCGACCCAAGAGGGTTTTTGAGGGGTTTATAAATAGAGATTGGGGGCACGACTTGGAGAGTTTCTTCTTGAGTTTTTAGGGCTTTTTCAGCCCCTTTGCTAGGGGGCTTAAGGTAGATTAGATTAGGTCTTTGCTCAATAAATCTTGTACCGGATTGTTGGATTCGAATCAAGATAAGTATTTTTCTTCTCTCATTTTCTATTGTGTTGTGTTGTTTTCATTTTGCTCAATGGTGAATGTTTGTATGTTATTTGCTTTGCTTGTTTTTATGTTTCTCACCATGGAGTAGTGTTGATGAACCCTAATACGGGTTAGGGTAGGATTGATGCTTGGGTTGTTTCATTTGACTTGGTTGCATGGCATGTGTTCGATGAAATGTGTCAATGGGGATTTCTAGCAATCTGAGTCCAATTCGTACGGCAACACACTAGTTGTGTTGGGGGTTGGGGTCCGGTGCTTGTCCAGTCAAGATCCGCTTCGATGTATTGCTAGAAATCACATTTGACCTATTTGGCCATTAGGGTTACGCGGGGGTGTTTCATTGTCATTGGCGGGAAAAAGACCGCCTCTGACCATCGAGCCAAGGGGGAATAAACTTGGCGGTTGACTCCCTAGCCATAGCTCACGCCCCTAGTGTAGACATGGAGTCCTCGCGCGTGGGAACGGCTTGGACGAAGTGTTGGGAGTTATCATTGTGGCCTTAATGCTCCCGGTTGCGGAAGGTGTTAATGGACATGGGAATACCCACCTTCCGGAACCGGGTAGGCCTAGCGTGCTTGGCACCGACCGGAATATCGGGCCATGGACGCTAGGTACCACCTTTTGGGGCAATGTCTCACCCTGGATCAAGTCAAATGCCTAGTGTCATGAATGCTCTAGCCCGTGTTAGCGGGGATTCATTTCGTGTCCTTTTCATTTCTTTCTTTTATTTCTACACTTCACCCTTATCATCCGCGTAGCTAGCACACGACCTAAGCGAGGCTAGTAGCCACTCAAGCCATCCACCTCCCTGAGTTCGATAAACCCGCACCCTACACTAACCGTGCACTTGCGGTAAAACGACACCGCGCCCAAACCGTAAACGCGGCGCCGGTCAATGCTCACTGATAGTGATCTGCACAAGAATTTGTGGTGGTACATAGCAACGTGCTCAGGGTCATGGTGCCACTTGGCAGCGGCGTTGTCAAGTGCACGGGGTTCCCGTTTCAAGCCATGGATGATGATTTCTTCTTCGTTATGGACATATGGCAGTGCTTTCACAGTCTGAGTTCACGGCAGATGATCTCGCGGTGGCGGCCGATTTCGATTGATCCAGCTCCAGTTGCTGTTAAGCCAGAGGCTGGTAAAGGAGATGGAGATGCGAAACTGAAGAGGAGGCGGTCGATTCCGGCTGATCCAGCCCCAATCGCTACCGAGCGAAAGGCTGGTAAAGGAGATGGAGGTGCGATATCGAGCCCCAACACTCCTATCTTTCCCCCCAGTGCCATCGACCAGAACTCTGTGTCGCCCCTATCGTCACCCTGCTGCCTCTGTCATCAGTCTGCTAATCGGTGCTCTCTCAGGTATCAGGCATGCCAGCTAATTCGACAGCGAGTGATTTGATCGATGCTTCGACTCGGAGTGCTACGTGGCCGGCAAGTGGTACACATGGTACTGATGCTCTCCACCGATAAAAGGGGATACAATGGCAACATGACCATCAATAGCTTCGCCAAGGGTGGCGACGATGGGGGCCCCTCGGAGTTCGACAACAAATACCACCGTGATTCTAAGATGGTGGTGGCCCTGTCGACCGGCTGGTACAACCACGGGAGGAGGCTTTAGTCTTTTCTGGTCAGGTCAAAAGGACAAATGAAACCAAGCATTTCTCTCATCGATCAGAAGGTATACCTAAAAACTCAAGTAATTTTATCATGATCATGATAAGTATACGCATTAGATCTGCAAGATCGCAACACACACACACACACACACACACACACACACACACATATGACTTTTCTATTGAGGTCGGACCTCATCATACACACACACACACACACACACACACACACACACACACACACACACACACACACACATGTACATAACATACACACACACACACACACACACACACACACACACACACACACATATATATATATTGGTGATGGCCGCTCCACTTCTTTTTGGTATGATCTGTGGCTTCCCTGTGGCCCTTTGGCCGACCTGCACTCCCCTCCCCTCCCCCTCAGATATCACCGCGTTGCTGACTTTTAGGATGGTGAAGCCTGGTCCCTCCCTGCTGAGCTCGCTCACATTGCTCCCTTGCTGGCTTCGGTTTCTGTGTCGGATGGCCCTGACGCCTGGGAGTAGACCATAGTTAGGGGTTGCTCCCTTCGCTCCGCTTGGTCCTCTACGTGTCGATGCTCCCCTACCGATCGGCTTACCCCTGTGGTCTGGTTTCCTGGGCACACGCCCAAGTTCTCCCTCACTCTCTGCGTGCCCTCTCTGACCGCCTGCCCACCACCCAGCAGTTGGCCAGGTGTGGCATTCGGGAACAGTCTACTTGTGCTCTCTGCACTCTATTCCCTGAGTCGACTCGCCATATCTTCTTCCGTTGTGAGTTCAGCGCTTCTGTTTGGGTGGCTTGCCGGCTTCGTCTTGGCCTCCCTTCTGGCTCCAAGTCCATCATCGTAGAATCTCACGCGCTGAGACGACAGTTTGGAGCCAGGGGGAAGACCACCCCAAGAGGTAAGCTCTCTTTGATGGTATTATCTACGATGGTTTGGCACATTTGGAGAGAGCGGAACTGCCATCTTCAGATCCCTCAGGTCCCCCTGCGACAGCCCTTCTGGCTAGGATCTCTTTGGATATCTCGGACGCCCTGGTTGGTTGCATCCCGGATGATTTAGACCATGTGGATACTACCCTTTTTAGAGTTGGGGTATCTTGTAGGCCGTCTTTTTGTGCACCCCCAGCATAGGTTTTCCCCCCTTTTTTGTTTCTCGGCTTTGCTTTGTAGGCTTTATGCGAGGTGACTGTTCCCCAGCCTCTTCCTCGCCTGGCCTACTTGTTGGCCCCGCCTTGATGTAGACCTTGTTCATATCTACACACACACACACACACACACACACACACACACACACACACACATATAGTTAGCTTGTTCCTTTTATTAAGAACTGTACAAAAATGTTACATCTTAAGATAGGCCTGAGGTTTCAATAGAGGGAGGATAGGACACAAGCGCCATCACTCCCTACTATTTAAACCCCATCCTATAATATCTATACAAGATCTAAACAAAATAGAGCAAAATAGAGCAATAGAGCATTCGGTATTCAACCATTGTCTCTGAATTTCAAGTTTGCTAAAACCACCTTTTAAGCTTCCGAAGTTGGCTCATGGTTTCTCCTAAAGATTCTGATATCAGCAACGATATCCTCAAAAAGCATCGTTACTTGCCTTTCCTCATTTTCAAAAATTCGCCTATTTCTTTCTCTCCAGATATGCCAGACAATAGTTGATAGAACAGACTTTGAAAGCATGCTTATCACATCTTTACCTCCATAATGCGCAAGGAAATATGTCCCCACCTCAGCCAAGTCAGGTTCAATATGAGAAGTATTATTTAGCATAAGCAATGCCCTTTGCAAAATATATCTGGAATAGTTGCATTCGAAGAACAGGTGTCCCACATTCTCCTCTTTGTTGCCATCACATAATACGCAATTAATAGGGGTATTTAAGCCCCATTTACTAATCATATCTCGAGTAAGTAATTTACCTCTGAATGCTCGAAGAAGTGTAAGAGACATTTTAGGGGTGTGGTTGCCATGCCAAACAAGTTTCCAAAATGGGAAAGCCGAACCACGCTTCGCACCCCGTCCCACGCTTGGCGAAACTGGAACTCATCACCTGGCGCACAACACCACCGATCGGCACCTGAGCGCAGGCGGATTTTGGACAAAAACAGCATGAATTGTCTGATTTCAGGATCATTAGCCCACCCACCTGCTGGATCCCAGTATTCATGTACCCTCTTCAACCTTGAATCCGCAGGTACATCGCCAAGTAAATTAAGGGGGCCGCATTCTAGCCAATTATCATGCCAGAATAGGGTAGATCTCCCATCTCTAACCTTCCGTTTAATTAATTTTTGAGAGGTGCTTCTGCAGTTGAGCATATGTTTCCAAGTGCCAGATTGCAATACATTATTCTTAGCTGCAAAGAATTCTTCTGATTTATCATATTGCCTCTTCATATGCTTAGCCCATAGACTCCCTGATGTAAGGTATCTCCAAGTGAGTCTAATACCTGCCGCAACATTTAAATCCTCTAGTAGTCTGATGCCAACTCCACCTTCAGTTTTTGGTTTACACATATCTTCCCAAGCCCAGGCTCTCGAATTTCCACAAATGAATCTTCGACACATAGCATTAATAGACCGTACAGTAGTGAATGGAATGTGAATGTGTTAGTTCTTGAGTTCAAGAATAACGTTGTTTTGATGATGATCAATACATTATGTTAGTGTGCTAATCAATCTTATGTTTTAGTCTCAATTTATCTTAATGATTATATGTTGATGAGACAAAGCATAAGGCTTGGAGGATATTACAAGGGATATCTTAAAGACCTCCAAGAGTGATGATGTGCTCAAGCTTGGATGAAGTCATGAAGATCATCTAATGAAGCCAAAGCTTGGAGCATGATGATGGATGGACATCTAGAGAAGCATTGTCAAAGCTTGGAGCTTGATGAATGAAAGCGCATCAAGGAGTGCCAAAGCTTAGAGATGATGGAGAGCTTCAAGGCATAGTGAGCTTGAAGACTTTACTCTAGGAGATGCAATTTGTAATCCATGTAATTTCATTTACTTGCATTTCTCTTTTTGAGTCTAGGATTATTGTAATGCCTTGATAGATGGTCATACTCTCATGCATATGCTTTTAACCATCTTAGTGAGCCTTAGGATTATCATAGAATCCAACCCAATAGGTTCATCTTGCCCAAAGACTCATTTGGAGTCTCTGGCTCTCCTGCAGTCGCCTATTGAAGGTTTACAGTCGACTGGGTAATTTTCAGTCGCCTGTCGAGCCTTCTACAGTCGACTGTGATGCATAGCTCAAGTCATCTTTTCTATTGTCTCATCTTAAGCTTTTCGCATCAGTCGACTGATGTTCAATTTACAGTTGCATGTACTCTTACAGTCGCCTGTGAATTGGTCGACAGTCGCCTGTGCGCTTCTTGCATTTTCTGGGCTTCATCCCAATTTGCAAGACAGTCGCCTGTTGCTTTTTTACAGTAACCTATATATTTACAGTCGCCTGTGAAATGGCCATCAGTCGTCTGAAAGGCGTAAGTGCGAAATATGCATCTCTCTCTGTCTTTTCTCCATCTTATATAGCAGTCGACTGATGAAGGTATTACAGTCACCTGACTATAAGACAGTCGACTGTATTATTGACATCAGTCGCCTGTATACATATCTGGAGAAAGAGTGCAGCTCTCTGTTTTATTCCATCCCCTACAGCAGTCGACTGCTGAAGGTTTTACAGGCGCCTGTCCTGTTCTCAGTCGACTGTATTGTCTTCGTCAGTCGACTATCCTGACTCAGATTATAGCCGTTGGGATATTTCTAGCCATTGCAGATTTCTTTCCTTTGGGTTTTTGGCTGTGTTTAGAGGCTCTTCTTGGCTTCCTGTATATAGGAGTTGGCTTAGTTCTTTTAGAACTCTTGAAAGGGTTAGGAATTCATAGAAGATCATTTAATCTCTTCTCTAAGCCACTCCTCCCACATTCCCTAATTAGAGCTTCATTCTTATGCTATAGCATCTAAGCTCTAGAAAATTTCTCCAAGGGATTTCAATCTCATATCTTTCTTGGAGATCATCTTTTCTCTCTTCATTTTCATACACTCAAGTGAGAAGTGTTAGGATTCATTCCTAGAAGAGAGAAAGATCAACAAGTGCAATCAAAGCTAATCTCAAGCACTTGGCCATTCACTTGCATGTCTTCTTCTTCACATTGGTAAGATCATATCAAGGCATAGGTAAGTGTTGTTTCGTTTTGTTTTTGTTTCGAAACCCTAATTCTCTTTGTGGGAATTAGTTACTCTCTGTGTGGGAGTTACTCTCTTTGTGGGAGTTTGGTTCTTTCTGTGTGAAAGAACAAATACTCTGTGTGAGGTCTCTCTGTGTGAGAGTAAGAATATCTCTTTGTGGGAATCTTAAATCCTCTGTGTGAGGTATCCCTTTGTGGGATTTTGTATTCACTTCTCTGTGTGGGAATATAGTGGATACTGGTGTGGCTGGACGTACTCAAGTTTTAGGGAACCAGGGTAAAATCTCTGTATTTGCGATTGTTGTTGTTGAGCACTCTATTTATTTCTGCTGCTTATTTTGCTGTAATTTTAGTAACTTTTAATTAAGCACTTTGCTTGCTATTACACTATTCACCCCCCTCTAGTGTATGTGAAGCCCCGCAGGGTCCCTTACAGTTGGTATCAGAGCCTTGGTTTCGTGGCCTTTGCAAGCATGACTTCTATGTCTCAATAACATCCTTCCAAGTTCAATCCGGAGAACTATAGTCAATGGAGGAGCAAAATGATCAATCACCTCAAGAAGAACAATCTCTTGGATGCGGTGACTTCGGATGTCTCAGATTCAAACTTCGTGATGGACGTCCATGCCAAAAGAGCTTTGTGCATATCCACGTGGGACCATGAAAATGAAGATGTTGGATGCGTAGAGACGACACATGAAATATGGAGCTATCTTGAGACCAAGTACACCGGAGGTGATAAGATTGAGTCAAGCGTTGAAGAGGTATCTCAAACTCTATCTTCTTATGAGCATAGTTATACTAGTGATAAAAATTCTTTAATTGCTCATAAGTGTAGTGCAAATGCTTTTCATGATGATTCTCATAATTGCACTTCTTTGCATGCTTCTCATATTAATATGATTAAATCTTTGCATGCCGAGAAAGAAGTTTTTCTTTCTCAAATTCGTAAGTTACATGAGGAGAATGCTTCACTTAAACGTACTCACGTTTCGGATTGTGACTCCGTCATTCTTGAGAGAGATTCTCAAATTGACGCTTTGAGAAATGAGACATTGGCTCTCAAATCTCAATGTCTTGAGCTTAGCTCACGTCTATCTGCTAGGGATGATGCCATTTCTTCGCTTTCGAAGAAATGTGAGCTATTGTCTACTCAAATTGAAAACTTCAAATTGAGTAAGAACAAGGTTTTGGGATCCTTTACTTTGAAGGTGAACAAACCAAGCTCTTCCCCTAGAAGCACCCAAATAAATTTTGTGGGGGAGCCTTCTAAGGGGTTAGTCACATCTAAGTCTTCTTTTGGCCAAAAATCAACTTTGAATATTAAGCCAAAGAAGAATCATGCATATATGTACACCTCATTGCATAAGAAGTCTATTCAAAAACCTATTGGTATGAATGCTTCTTCATATGTTCATATGCATGATAAATCTACCCATGGGAATAACTTAGTTTGCTTGCATGCTAGTGTTTATGATAAATCCTTGCATGCTTCACATGTTCATATTCATGGTAGAAATGCTTGTGTGAATGCTTCTAATGCTAAATTGCATGTTTCACACACGGGACACGCCAATGTTTATGTTCCACCTCATAAGCGTGCACCCTCACCTCCTACTCATGCCTTCACCAAAGCTATTCTTAAGAATTCCAAATCACTTTCTTTGTGGATTCCTAAGAATGTTTCTAGGCTTGATGGGAATGCGTATATAGATTCATATATGCATAATGTTATATTTTCATATGACTATATACGGAAACCAAACTCCACTTTTGTTTGGTTTCCAACTTGCTAGCTCACTCACATTGTTATTCATTGCTTGGGTACCATGCTTGTATGTTTACATTTTGTACCCACATTTTTATGAGTGTGTCCATTACTCCCATGTTTGCATGTTTTGTATGATTATGGGGGAGTATGGAATTTTTGCTTGCTATCTGATCGGTCCATATTTTACACCTTTTTCTGCATGTTTGCATGTCGTTTTGATCGCTTATATCGCGTTTTTCATGATTATTCGACAATATTGCGATGCTTTTCATTATTTCTTGTTTTTGTCGTATTTCAGGAAATATGGAGCAATTTGGAGCGAATTTGAGATCAAGGGATTTGCACGCACCTGGGAGTGTCACCCATGGCTCATTCGAAGATTATCAGAGATAGAGGATGAGCAGAAGAAGAAGGGAATCAATAGGAGTGACGAGGAGGAGAAAAGAAGAAGAATAAGCTCAGCAGCATCTCACTCGGCCGAGTGGACCACTCACTCGGTCGAGCAAGAAGCCCTACTCGCCCGAACAGAACGGATACACACACACACACACGATGATTTTTAGCGTATACTCGACCGAATGAAGGAAGCCCACTCGGCTGAGTGAGAAAGTTCACTCGCCCGAGTGGTACAGGGAATTTCGTCCAGAGAAAGGCCAAGTTACTGGAATTTTCAGAGATCCTGAGGAGGCCTACTCGGCTGAGTATGAATGCTCACTCGACCGAATGAAGAAAGCCACTTGGCCGAGAAACCCCCCGATGACAGACCATGAAACCCCCGAAGTTACTGTTTTTTATACAGGGTTTGTCACTCGGCTGAGTGACAAGGGTCACTCGGCCGAGTGACCCTCTCTGCCTGCTGTTAGGGTTGCAATTTCTGGGCTGCGCAGGGGCAGTTTGGTCACGATTTTTTGGACGATTTTAGAGGGTATTTAAACCCAGTTTTTGCCCTAGTTTAGGGAGCTTTTTGAACATTAATTTTTAGACTTTCTTTTAGGATTTTGACGGCTACTCTTTGTGAAATCTCAGCTGGAGATCGTCGGCATCTACATTGGTTTGTCTATTTCTATTAAAAACTCAATTTTTATGCATTATTTCTCTTTTGCAATGAATTGTGCCGTGGTTATTATTGATTTTTCTGAGATTTGCATGATGATTAGTGATCAGTGCCGTCGTCTTAGGGCATGGGGATGAACCCTATGGACCATATCTCTAAATTGTGATGAATTCATAGATTTGTTGCTAGAATTGATTAAGGTTAGGTTTTGATCGATAGATTACGGGTAGCTAGGAATTCATCTCGATTGGGATTTGCAAGAGATTGGATCCCAATTTATAGGAAGGCCTAGATATTCGATTTAGATTGACAATTGGTCTTCTCTAGATTTGGTTTGCAAGAGATTGGGCCAAAGCTAGGATTTTTAATTGTGATTCTATACTAATATCCGTTTGCAAGAGATTGGACGGATAGGAACTATCATAACCTAGGTCGTAGCTCAAGTTTGCATGAGAGTGGGCTCGAGATACGATTGAACTATGACGTCGTTCTTCACGCTAGCCGCTTAGGCTAGGGTTTGCACGAGAGTGGGCCATATCATAGGTTTGCTATAGACCGGCAATACCGCGAGAGCGTGAGCTTGGTTCTACATTAAGTTGCGACTAGTTCACCTATATTCAAGCTTAGAAATAATGAAACTTATGATTCACAAGGATGAGAGAAGGTCCATAGTGGGGATTTTCTATCCCTAGACGCTTTATTATATTGATACCTTCTAGATATTTGAACGATTGTGACTGCGATATCCAAACTATTCTCACTCTTTTGATAGCTAGGTGAATTGAATAAGGTACTGTCATTTGTTCCTCCCTTAGTTCGATACCCGCTCGCCGCTACACCGTGCGCTTGCGGTAAGACTACAAGTCGTTTTTCGGGTGTACACTTGGACGCGATCAAGTTTTTGGCGCCGTTGCCAGGGAGATTTGTGACGATGTTCTATTTGGATCACCCAATTATATCTTACTTACTTACTTTCTTACTTTCTTTTTCCTTTTGACCATATTTGCTGCCCAATTTACGTGCTCTCCTAGTATTTTCTATAAGATCTTAACATGAACATGGGGGACACAATGTTGATGACTGAGTCTAGCCCGGGAGATGGTGATTCCTTCGCAACCCTTCTTAAGGAACTTGTTGATGAGGTCCATACCATAGTGGCATTCGCCGTTGATATCGAGGACCCCATTGAACAACTATTTGGTAGCTTTGTAATGGAGCAAATCTCACTGGAAGGGACTATCGAGGGCAACATCAGAGTTGATGTGAGGGACGGGAAGTTATATTTTGAAGACAGTAGAGCATGCATCGAAGAGTACTACACTCTTGAGGAGTCCACTGGGCATGCTGAGATTCAGGGAAGTACACTCTACGACCCTCACTCTCACATTTATGAACCCACTAACACATCTCTTGATTTCAAGTGTAGACCAGAGCAAAGCGATGGCCCCATCGATGCCTACACGGATTTGTGCAGTGTTTATTCCAATGCACCGTCCTCACCAAGAAGTGAATCCGAGCCTGCATGTGAAAGCCCACTCCCAGAGCAGGAACTAAACCCGGATGTTGCAGAAGAAGCCAAGCTTTCACAATGAGAGGAAGTAGAGGGTACAATGTCCCCTGAGGTTGAGCTTAAACAATTACAACCAAATCTAAGGTACGCTTTCTTGGGTAATAAATTGACCTATCCGGTTATTGTTAATGTCCACCTCAACCACAATCAACTTGAAAGACTCTTAGATGTCCTTAGGAGTCACAAGGATGTCCTTGGCTACACTATCTCTGATCTTAAAGGAATAAGCCCTAAGCTTTACACACATAGAATCCACTTAGAAAACATTGAAGCCACCTCCATAGAGCCTCAAAGGCGGTTGAACCCTAACATGAAGGAGGTGGTTAAGAAAGAGATTCTTAAGTTACTAGAAGCTGGCATTATCTATCCTATCTCTGACAGTAGGTGGGTTAGCCCTGTTCATGTCGTCCCTAAAAAGGGGGAATGACCGTTATAAAAAACGAAAAGGGAGAACCCATCTCTACACGCACTGTCACGGGATGGCGGATGTGTATCGATTATAGGAAATTAAATAAAGCCACTCGGAAAGACCATTACCCATTACCCTTCATTGATCAAATGCTTAAGCGCCTCGCTAAACACAAATTCTTTTGCTATTTGGATGGGTATTCGGGATTCTTTCAAATCCCATTGCATGAAGATGACCACGAAAAGACCACTTTCACATGTCCTTATGGTACATATGCCTACCGTAGAATGCCCTTTGGACTTTGCAATGCTCCTGCCACTTTTCAAAGGTGCATGACATCCATCTTTTCTGATTATATTGAAAATATTATTGAAGTCTTCATGGATGGTATATGGAAGTGAGTTTGATTCTTGTTTGGCTAATCTTACTAAAGTCCTTAAACGATGCCAACAAAATAACCTCACTCTTAATTGGGAAAAATGTCATTTTATGGTCACCGAGGGGATAGTCCTTGGGCACCTTGTTTCTTCTAGAGGGATCGAGGTTGATAAGGCGAAAATCGAGGTAATCGAAAAACTCCCTCCACCTATTAATGTTAAGGGCATTAGGGGCTTTCTTGGTCATGCGGGGTTTTACCGCCGCTTTATCAAGGATTTTGCCTTAATTGCCCGACCTCTTACTGCCCTACTTGCTAAAGATGCTCCCTTTGTCTTTTCAGGAGAATGCTTGCAAGCATTTAATACGTTGAAGGAAGCTCTCATTTCTGCCCCCATTATACAACCACCAGACTGGAGCATTCCCTTCGAGCTTATGTATGCTGCTAGTGACCAAGCAATTGGAGCGGTGCTAGGACAAAGAAAGGATAAGGAGCTTCATGCAATATTCTATGCAAGCAAAACATTGGACAAAGCGCAGAAAAATTACACCACGACCGATAAGGAGCTTTTGGCAGTTGTCTATTCTATCGAGAAGTTTCAGTCCTACCTCCTCGGTTCCAAAGTTATTGTCCACACCGACCATGCGGCATTGAAGTATCTTCTAAGCAAAAAAGAGGCAAAGCCAAGATTGATAAGATGGATACTTTTGTTGCAAGAATTTGACTCGGAGATTAGAGATAAGAAGGAAATGGACAATGTTATGGCAGACCACTTATCTAGGCTTGTTCTTGACAAGGAGGATGAAAGCTTAACAATCGATGACACCTTTGTCGACGAGAGGCTATTCGCCATAAGACCAAGAGAGGTGCCTTGGTATGCGAATTTTGTTAATTTGGCTTATGGGATAAAACCATGCGGGATGCCCACGCAACAAAAAGGAGATTTATGCACGAATTCCGAAATTATCTTTGGGAAGATCTGTATCTCTTCAAGATATGCAAGGATGGTGTCATATGGAGGTTTGTTTCCAAGGAGGAGGCCATGTCAATCATTTTGCATTACCATGGTATGCCATGCGGGGGACATCTGTTGAGTATTGGACTTCTCCCTAGTTAGTGTTAATGATGGGCAAACATAAATACTTGTGACTAATCCCCTATTTTGCAGTTAATCCATTGCCTAAGCTAGTTATGAAGATCTACTAGCAATGGATGACTCACAAACATCATTGAAGGCAAATGACATGAATTGGATGATCGTAGATTGATGATTGAAGCTCCGTAAAGACTTCAAGCTCATACGATGGAAAGAAGAGATTATTTGTCAATGTACTTTTTCTTTTATCTCTTCTAGTATGTAGCTTAGAAGTAGAACTTTGATGGAGCACTCACACACATCTACATTCAGTCATAGGACTTCATTAGATCAATTGTCCTTTGATTCCAATTCAATTCTTTATTGTTTGTGATAGGATTGTTTATAACAGCCGATTGCTGAACAGTTTATAGTCGCCTGTCTCAAAAACAGTCGACTGTGTTTTGTTCTACAGTCGCCTGTTATGCACAGACTATTACAATATGTTTTGGGCCTTCTCTGATTATTTCGCACAGGCTACTGTTGAATGATTCACAGGCGCCTGTCCAAATGACAGTCGACTGTGTATTGTAAATCAGTCGCCTGTCTATCCTTGCCCAAACTCTGTTTGATCTGACTTTTACGGCCAGTCGACTAATGCTGTATATACAATCGTCTGTCTATTGGATCAGTCGACTGTCTATGCTGCAACAGTCGCATGTCTGTAAGTCATTTCTTTGACTCAACTCTCTGGAAATTTCTCTTGCTTTTGACGGTCGTCTGTTTAAGGATTTACAGTCGCCTGTTCTGATTTACAGTCGACTGCATTTATTGAATCAGTCGTCTGTCCTGTTTCTTGTGAGATTTCCAGTATTTGTCTAACTTACCCATCTCTCGGTCAGTCGCCTGTCGAAGAAATTACAGTCGCCTGTTGGTTTAACAGTCGACTGTCTTTGCTTCATCAGTCGACTGTCCACGTGGTAAGTTACCGTTATGAATTCTCACCTACCCTTGCTGACTGTGCAACAGTCGACTGAGGATTGTTCAACAGTCGACTGTCGCGAGTTCAGATTATATCCGTTGAGATTTTTCTCACGGATTTCAATTGGGTTTTGGCCTAAACTGTTTTGTGGATTTGAGACAGCTATAAATAGAGCTTCTACTGTTCCATTGGAAGGTTACTCATTTCATTGCAAAATCTCTCAAGCTTTCATTTCCAAAGATCAAAGCTCTCAAATCCAAAGCCCTAAGTATTTCCATATCTTGTTCTCTTGCTCTCCAACCTAGAACCAAAGAGTGATCTTCTAGGCAATTGGTGCAGTCAAGAGAAAGGGCTTTTTTTCCTCTCTTCCAAGAGAGTTCTTCAACACACATCGCACACCTCCTTCAAGTTCTACTTCAAGGCATAGGTGATTGTAAGTGTTGCTTTCATTATTTCATAACATTCGTTATTTGAGTTGTGCTCTCGGTTGTGAGAGTGGTTTTGCTTGCTCCCTGGTTGTGGGAGTCAAGGACATCGATTGTATTCGATTGCACTTGTAGGGTTGATACATGTGGGCTTTAAGGAAACCTCAAGTTAGGGTTCTAACTTGAGTATTGATCGCGCCCCGGCGTACACGTCCCGGGACGACGGTTGTAGTTTTACCGCAAGCGCACGGTATAGCGGCGAGCGGGTATCGAACACAGGGAGGACGAATGACCGTGCTTGCTCCTAATCAACCTGGCTATTTAGAGGGATAATTGCCTTGGGCGATCCTGTCACAATCGTCAGACAAAAGTGCGAAATATCAAATCAAATAGAGAACGCCTAGGGAATGGGGAATCCCCACTACTCACCGTATTTCACAATTGTGATTCGCCGGTATCGAAATCGCTAGGATGAGAATTTGGATGAACTAGTTGCAACTAAATGTGAAACCAAGCTCACGCTCTCGCGCTGTTGCCGGTCTATAGCTATCCTAGGTTTGGGTCCAATCTCTTGCAAACCCTAGCCTAGGGAAGCTAGCATTGGGATCAACATCATCGTCCAATTGCGCACCGAGTCCAATCTCTTGCAAACTCGGTCCACAATCTAAATTAGGATAGTTCCTACCCGTCCAATCTCTTGCAAACGGGTATCGGCGCGGAATTGCAACCGGAGATCCTAGCATCGGTCCAATTTCTTGCAAACCGATACTTCGAAAATCCGACTCCAACCCAATTCGGATTTCTAGGGCTTCCTATCGAATTGGGATCCAATCTCTTGCAAATCCCAATTGATGTGAATACCTAGCTATCCGTAGTAATTCGATCCCAATCTAATCCCTAATAACAATCCTAGCTCAATTTCTACCGGTTCAACACAAATACGAAATTGGGCTTGTAGGGTTCATCCCCACGCCCCAAGACGTGGAGACTACTCACTAATCATAGCAATAGCACAATAATTGGCAAAGAAATAGACAATGGAATTCATCACAACAATGATATAAACAATAAAAAATAGAGTTTTTGTGGAAGAGAAGTGCAAACCAATGTAGATCTTCAATCAACCCAACAAAAATCCAAGTTTTTCTCTTCACCAATCACAATTAATAAAGCTAAAAAGTAGACTCAAAAAGCTGCAAAAAATCTGAGAGGAGGCTCTCAAAACTAGGGTAAAAACAGAGCTTAAATAGCCCCAAAAATCGTCTAAAAATCCTGACCAAAACGCCCCTGCACAGCCTGTTTTCCGCAAATTTCGCTACAGGCAGCGCATCGCACTCGGCCGAGTGACGAAAGTCGCTCGGCCGAGTGAAAACCCTGTCAATTTCCAGTAAGTCGTGGGCTTCGGGGGTCTTCAGTTCGGGGGCGGCTCGGCCGAGTGAGTTGTCGTCACTCGGCCGATGGCTTCACTTCACTCGGGCGGACGGGATTTGCCACTCGGCCGAGTGGGTCTTCTGAAGCTCAGAGGCCGAAAAACAGTAACTTCGGTCTTTTTGAGAGCCTTCGTCTGGGCGCCACTCGGGCGGACGTGGTTTCGTCACTCGGCCGAGTGGGTCTTCTGTGCTCGGCCGAGTGCACAGGTAACTCGTGTCTGAATTGGTCGGCCGAGCAGTGTCTCGCTGGTCGGCCGAGTGGCTCCTCCACTCGGCCGAGTGGGACACAAAAAATGCCCAAACTGGTCGTTTTGGCCTCCTCGTCGCTCCGGCGACGTCCATTCTTCTTCCGCTCCTCTCCAACAGCAAAATACCCCTCGGGGAGGTCGTCGGTGGCCGCCTAGATTACACGCATCTCGAGATCACTCCTAATCGCGCCAAATCACCTGAAATGCGACAAAAACAACAAATCGTGAAAAGCATCGCAATATCGTCGATATATCGTGAAAAACATAATTTGGGCGATCAAAATGGCATGCAAACATGCGGGAAAAGGGTGTAAAATAAGGAGTGATCAAAATCCCCCAAGCTTGCCTCTTACTCGTCCTCGAGGAAGATAAGTAAAAAGCGAACCCGGTGGATTCGGAAAACGAAAACGGCGAAAAACGAAAAAAAATGAAAAAACGAAGAAGAATGAAAACCAAACGAAAATAAAGGAAGAAAGGAAGAAGAGGTAGGATGCTAGATCATTTTCTCAGGACGTGGGTTTCACTTACTCTTATGGCATGCACCGAGTGAGAAATACATGTCAAAGAATCTCATTTTGATATCATAGTAGAATAGTGCAAGTAGAAAATAGAAAACCCACGAACAACGGTATAATCATGAGAAACGGAATGATTTTAAAATTAACATCGACTGAATCATCTAAAGCGGTATACAAGTCTCAGATCACACACTTTTCAATTGAACGCTTTCTATCTGGAGTATAAGAGCATCACATCATAGAATAGAGAGAATAGAAAAGTATGGGTTTCATGAAATGAATGCTAGGCTTAGATTTCTGGATTTCGTAAAGCTAGAAACAATCTCACCGAGTATAGAATATCACTTAGCCTAGGTTGTTGTGCTATGTCAAGTAGTCGCTCTCTCACACATCAATGGATCTCCTCCCCCAAGCTTATCTATAAGCGTGGTGGCACAAAAATATTTACATCCCCATTTTTATAAAGCTCCAAAGGCAAAGAAGAGAAAGAAGAAAGAAAGAAAATAAGCGAGATGGGATCTTTTATTGAGGATTTTTTTCTCTTTTTTTTTCTCTTTTTTTTTATTTATTTATATATATCATATATACAATGATCCCAATTCAAAGAGAGATAATGATATACGAGAATGTTCCTCTCTCTTTTATTATATATATTTTTTTCTTTTTTCTTTTTTTTTTCTTTTTTTGGAATAAGAGATTTGGAGCTAGGAATTAATAACGGGGGAAATGCCATAAAATAGAATCACTAAGGGGAGATTCACCAATGATTTTAAAAGTAGAGAAATGTTGTTCAAGATTTGTGGAGAAAGAAATAAATATAACTCTCGGCTCACTCTATAAGACATGCACGACAACTTCAGCAGGGTGATCTAATCTACTCAGTTTCGGTCACAAAAAAGCTAACTAATCCAGATATATCATAGCTAACAATCATTCAATCATCCGGAAGTGAAGTGTACAATTCATGCATATAGAAGTGATAAAGGAAAAGAAGTCAGTACTCCAGATATAGGCATTCAATGCGTGAATCTTGGTGTGTTTTCTGTGATAGCATACATATGAATATTCAGGCTCAGCTAATAATAAAATTCCATCCATTTTCATGAGGAAAAAGTGTGGGCTCCTATTTCTAAATGCAAGCGAGTCATAGCATATGATATCAGAAATGAAATCTAAGACACGACAAATATAGCATGCATATAGAATAAGCTAACTCCACGTAGACATCATCACAGAAAATTCATCTCTAGCATGAGATGAAAAATAAGGAAGAAGTAAAGATAAAAGGAAAATGGAACTATGCAATGCGGCACACAGGTAAGTAAGGAAAACGTGATGCATGGCGAAACAAAAGGAAAATAACGAAAAATGAGTGCAAAAGTGAAAAGCGGTGTGAAAAACTGAAAATAAAGGTGGCAAATCGGAAAAAAGAACGTGAAAGCTCACTCCCCCAAGCTAAACGGCACAGTGTCCTCAATGTGCAAAGTGTGGCACACAGAGAGACAAGCAATGTGAGGGGCAAGTGAGGATGCATGCATGATGGGAAGAAAAAATATAAAAAAGGAAAAGTAAGAAATGAAAATATGATGCGGAAATGATGCATGCACAGCTAGGAGTGATACGAAAATAAATACGGCACCCAGAACTCTCCCTCTCTCCCAAAAAAGATATATATAGATGTGATCAAAAATGAGAATCCCAAGTAGATATGATATGATATGCACAAATAGATATGATCAGAAATATAATCCCAAAATAAGTGAGGGGAGGGGGGTGGACAAAAGGGCATCAG